>JBBMKA010006033.1:0-10760 GCA_037833695.1 Sechiopsis laciniata | reverse complement strand
GATTCTTACTGAGTGCCTTTGTACTCACCTTTATTTTCTGTGGTTTTTCCACCAGGTAACTTGGGACAGCACCAGGATGGCTAGAGGAGGAGCTGTATGATCATGGGAGCTGCCGGTGCCACTCTGTCTATTTTGTGTTTATTTACTTTGATTCAGCATGTAGTTAGACACGGAGTCCATAGGAAGATTTTGACATATTGTGTTTTGAACAAATTATGATTGTTTGAATAATTACTGGCCAAGAACTTGTTTTGTTTTATCAAGGTTACGTTTGAAATGTTTAATTTTAAGGAACTTTTTTTATTTACGTATGTTGTCTTAAATGATTTTACTCCTATGCATGTTGAGTAAGGACCAGGTTTAGGACCATTTTTGGGTCGGGTCCTTACATCGTGAGTACACTTTTCCCTTTTCGAGTTTAGAGCTAGACACCGGGTACTCTCATGGATGTCTCAGGACCAGTTTAGAGAGCTGGTCAGGACCAGCTTTTGAGTTGATCACTTGGCCTAGGGTATGAGACCTTCTAGGATATCTATTTGGGATCAGCTTTTGAGTTGATCATTTGGCCAAGGGTATGAAACCTTCGAGGATATCTATTTGGGATCAGCTTTTGAGTTGATCATTTGACCGAGGGTAAGAGACCTTTGAGGATATCCGATGGGATCAGTTATTGAGCTGATCATTAGGTTGGAAGTAAGAGGCTTCCGATGATTCAGGGGTTGTATTGACAACTCATTCCAGAGTTTTCTGTGTTAGTAATTGTTAGCATGTATACTTGAATGCTAGATGAGGTGTTGTTTCGTACTGTACCTCGGTTGGGGATTCTTACTGAGTGCCTTTGTACTCACCCTTATTTTCTGTGGTTTTTCCACCAGGTAACTTGGGACAACACCTGGACGGCTAGAGGAGGAGCTGCATGATCATGGGAGCTGCTGGTGCACTTTATTTTGTCTTTTTATTTGTTTATTCATCATGTAGTTGGACACGGAGTCCATAGAAAGATTTTGCATATTGTGGCTTAAACTATTTATGGTTTTTAATAAATTACTGGCCAGGAATCTGATTTGTTTTAATGAGATTGATTTGGAAGTTTTAATCTTAATGAGTTTTTATTCGCATAGGTTGTCCATACTAGTTTAAATGTTTTAACATTCATGCATGCTGATAAAGAACCAGGTTTAGGACTATTTTTAGAGTCGGGTTCTTACATTACAGGAGTTGTAAACAGCCCTTATTCTTTTCCTAGTTGCTAATCTTGTATCCACTGTTCTCTGTATTCTATTACGAGCTTTGAATAAGCGAGTGCTTCTTCATCTTTTGCTATAATGGCTAACATGAGATCTTTCCACTAGGGTTCTGGCTCGCAGCTGATCTCATTTGTTGCCCCTCTTTCAGGTATCTCAGCCTTCAAAATTGTATTATTTCGTTCTCTACTTGTTGCACTTTCTCTAATGGTTTCCATTAGAGATGGTATAGGCCTGTATTCTAGTTCAAGGGTGCTAGAAGGATGTCATTTTCTCTCATCCAAGCTCGACGCTTTTGCAGTATATCTTCTTTCATGATTGCGTCCTCTAGAGAGTGTTTATGCTCTTACATAGGATATCCAGGTTCACGACGACCAGTTGTCCATGTACAATCCATTGTGTCATATTCTCCTTGCGGACTACATTGCTCCTAAGAGTAATTGTTGTGATATCCCCCAAATTGTGGCTAATTTTCCCAATTATGATACACTGGATAAAAATCAGTTATGTATGGCTCCTCAGCGCAGCCTGGTTGCTAATAATAACATGTTTGCAGAAGGGTGATATTGTTGTTCTATTATTAGCTTGCAAAGTGATTGTATGCCATCTTCTGTTGTTGTTGCTTGTGGTGATATGTTGGGACTTCTTCCCTGTAGGTTGTTCTTCTTTGGACTTCTAAGTTTCCCTGAAATAGGAAGTAACCAACCTTTTATTAATAAAAACTAATCCTAAGCTAATAAATTCAATTCTAAATAATCAAGCCCCAGCAACGGTGCCAAAAACTTGACCGGTGCGATTTTGATCGACTATGTATATTAATGGATTAGATTGATTCTAAGTAAAGATCCTATTGCTAACACTTTAGTTCTCAAAAACCCAGTCTTGCGCAAGTATGCACAGTCGAATCGTAGCAAGTTATAAGTATTATTTTAACGTTCTCCACAGAGATTGATGTCTAGAATTAAGCCTTTTAACTTAAGAGTTGTGCAGGAAAATAAAACTAGATTGTTGGTTAATTTGACTTTGGTTTTTGTAAATGTGAAAATGAAATGAAAATAAATGACTTAGGTGAAATGCAAATGTAGAAGATGCTAATCGTGTGATAATGGTGAGTTAAATGTCATGTTTCCCTAGTCTAATGAGTGCTTCCGCATTCATTGACTTATGTCGAACCCAGCTTCCGCTGCAGTTCTTCATACTGAGTTTCGAGTGATGCATGCCTTAGTAAGGTTATTCTTAACTCTTCAAACATGCAAGAGACCTAAGCCATGGATTGAAAATGAAGAACAAGCAAGAAGTAGGATGTGATCTTCAATGTAGAAGTTCTTTATAAAAACAGAACAATAGTTGTTAACTTAAAGACTGATGAAAATAAAGAAGAATATAGTTACTCCAAATGAAACCGTTGTGGAAACTGACGAACCAGTTACTAAGACTCGTGAGAAGACTGTGAAATATGAGGAAGTTCAGAGAATGCCATCTCTAATTGTTAGGAGGTCTAGCAGAATAATCAGAACACCATAGAGGTATTCCCTTAAGTGAACCAGAATATTATGATGAGGAAGTTGATAGCTCTCAAATATAGCATAAATTAGGGTTCTATATTTAGCATTCTTCTAAGGTTCGTGGGAAATAATTAAGTAGTTAAAAGCAAAATGGCGAATAAATTGTTAGTAGCCGCACGTATCTGCTATAGCATTAGAAAGGTTAACATTGCATTTTCTGCATGAAAGGAAGAATAAATTGGGCTAATATACATTTATGTAATGCAGGAACGCAAAACTGAGATGCTTAAGATAGAATCTGTTACCGAATGCAACAAAGAGAGAGACAAAAATGATATAACACATTCATAAGACAACCGCCCTCGAAGAATCACGCTGACAAGGAAAGAACAGATAATCAATTGGCATGAAATTTGGTGTAAACAAGGAAATTCTAGCGTAAATCAAGAAATCAAACATTGATGAAGACATTTGAGAACCATCCAAACTTACTCACTAAGTAATCTGACCTTATTTAAGGAGCACCAGAGGCAAAAATGAATAATTTGATCGGTTGTCTAGGAGTCACTTCACCTGGAGCAATCCGAAGTTGAAAAGGACACTTGGAAGGTGTTTGTGGAAAGCATTGACAACGGAGACTGCCCATCTACAACAACCACACCATTTTACTTTATTTCTTATTATAGTAAGAGTAGTTGTAGCATAGAAAATTCTGTAATGATACTTCAGCATTTGAAACTTACGTTTTCGTTCAACATGTTTTCATAATTAAGGCATTGGGTGGAAATTGGTATGTAGAATGCATGTTAGGACTGAGGGTGATTGAATATCATGATGTTGCATTTTTACGTTAATTATGCGTCAACTAGCTACTCACGCATGCTAACCACCAGTAACTCAGAATA
Source organism: Sechiopsis laciniata (assembly GCA_037833695.1). Lineage (NCBI taxonomy): Eukaryota > Viridiplantae > Streptophyta > Magnoliopsida > Cucurbitales > Cucurbitaceae > Sechiopsis > Sechiopsis laciniata. The sequence continues at coordinate 7,106 of JBBMKA010006033.1, read as the reverse complement.
AGGAATTGGGGGAAGACCCAGCAAAATACTTTAGGTCAATGCGTGGTCTGTCGCATGTTTAAGGAGTTAGGAATAACCTTACTAATGCATGCGTTGCTTGAAACCCAATATGAAGAACCACAGCGAAAGCTTGGTTCAACATAAATCAATGGGTACGGAAGTACTCGTTAGAATACGAAAGCATGAATTTTAATTCACCATTATCGCATGATTAGCATCTTCAGCATTCGCATTTCACCTAAACCATTATTTTCATTTCATTTTCATATTTACAAAATCCAAATCCAAATCAACCAACACTAAATTTTATTTTCCTGCACAACTCTTAAGTTAAAAGGCTTAATTCTAGACATCAATCCTTGTGGAGAACGATAAAATAATACTTATCACTTGACGCGATTCAACTGCGTATACTTGCACAAGACTGCCATTTTGAGAACTAAAGTGTTAGCAATAGCATCTTTACTTAGAATCAACTAAACTAGTAATATACATAGCAGATCATTATCGCACCGATCAGAGGTTTAAGTAGAAGATTTTATCAAGTGGTAGTTGGCCATGAAAGATGAGATGGATTCTCATATGACTAATCATACATGGCAACTAGCAGAGTTACCAAAAGGTAAGAAAGCTTTGCAGAAAAAGTAGGTTTGTAGAATCAAGCAAGAACTTGATGGTATCAAGAGCATATAAACAAGGCTTGTATTCAAAGGCTTTTAACAAAAGAAAGTTAACTTTAATGAAATATTTTCTCCTGTAGTTAAACTAACTAGTATTAGAACTGTATTGTCGATAGTGGTAGAAAAAGATTTGTTCCTGGAATAGATGGATGTAAAAATTGCATTTATTTGTGGAGATTTGGATGACAAAATTTAAATGGTACAACCATAGGGGTTCATAGTTCAAGGGCAAGAAAATTGGTATGCAAATTCTAGCGAAGCCTATATGGTCTCAAAAAGGCACCTAGGTAGTGGTATAAGAAGTTTAATAGTTTTATGTGTAGCAGTGGGTTTAGAAATATCAGGCAGATCATTGTTGCTACATAAGATTCAAGGTAACTCATATATTATTTTACTGTTATATGTTGATAGCAGGTGCAAACAAACAAGATATTCTAAACATAAAGAGTCAATTATCTCAAGAATCTTATATGAAAGATTCGGAAGCTGCCAAACAACTCTTAGGAATGATGATTGAGAGAAAATATGGTATATTGACATTGTCACAGGAAGAGTATGTGAAAAATATGTTAAATAGATTTAGTATGGGAAATGCAAAACATGTGAGTACTCATTTAGTTTGTCACTTTAAATTATCTAAGGAATACTCACCCCCTACAAAGCAAGACAGAAACTATGTGGCTAGAGTGTGACTGGGGTATGAAGATTTGTGTTCTTAGAATCGCTTGGGTTTCGAGCAAGTATACGCGATCCGCAGCAAGTGATAAGTAAATTTATATCATTCTCCATAAGGACAATGATGAAAGTTTGGAATTAAGTGCAAAAATTTGACAGTTGGGTTGTGATTGGATTATTTTTGTGCGTGAGCACAGTAGAATGAAATGCATAAAATATGTAATGATAAGGGTAAAGACTTAGCTAAGGTACTCATAGGATGCATTCACTATTCTAAGGAAAGGATGTAGTAAGGAATAACTAACATACTTCGTTATTACAGCGTCGGCTTCTACGTTCGCTAACATCAAAACCAACTCCCGTTGCGAGTTAATGTAGAAAGTAAATCAATGCATCGTATGCAGTAGTAAATTGTTATTCCCAAACTCTTTTAAAAGCCTAAAAAACTTCATACTAACCTACTGAGCAAGAAAATTAGCCTTAGGTTATCTCGTCTTTCGATTCGACAACCTATTAGTTTGTGTGAATGGTCGATTAACACTTACTGTTAAATTAAACCCTAACTTGACATGCTTTAGTTATATCCTTCCTAGTTTCCCCTATCACATGCGTCAACTATTCCATTTTTCTTTAACTTTGTCTTACTAAAATTAGCTTATAATGCAAACTGAAAACATAACAAACAACATGAAAGGTAACATGTTGAACATCATATTAAGCAATTTCAAAATGAGTCTTAACAATAACAACCACTAAAATGTAAGTACAAAAATAATTAAACACTAAGGCTATTGGTAGAATGATTTGGTCGACGTCGTGGTGTCAATACTTTGTCTTTGCACAGAGCTCTTGATAGCCCTCAAATAGAGCACATTTTAGGCTATTATAGTTTCAATTATTATGAGAATTAAAGGAAATAAACAGTCGATAATTGTAAAATGAGAGTAAAAACCAATGGAAGTTTCATGCATTCATTAGCATCACAAGCGCAGTTTTGCGGTTTAAGTACAAACATTGGATAAATTGCACTAAAACATTATACAATGCAGGAATACGTAGAATATTTATGCGGAAAGGACGAATCAATGAGAACGGTGATCCATTCAGCAGAATTGCGCATTTACAAGGAAGTTGCGTTCGAAGAATCACGCGAACAAGGAAACAAGCGGAGAATCAATCAAGTAATTAAGAGTGCGTCAATCAAAGAAATCTCGGCAGAAATCAAGAGTTCCTGCATTGATGAAGATTTTCCAGCTCACCTCAACTTGTTAACCAAGTAATTCATCTCTATAAACAGCAAGAGGCAAGCCAAGGTTTAGTGAGCTGGTCGGTTGGCTAAAAGCCAATCTTAAGGAAAAGCATCTAGTGGTGTTCGTGAGAGCTAATAACAAGGGGAAAACACACTTTACAACCGCACCAATTCCAACTTTTCATTGTTTTTCTTAGGAGTAGTTTATAGCTTTGAACATTTAATAGTAGTAATAAAATTGGTTGATTTTGACTTTCTACTTGTGTTTATTGCTATGCTGCGTTATAGGAGTTTTTGGTGAGAATTCATTTGTAGAAGCATGTTAGGAGTGTAGGTTATTATGTTTTACACTACTGTATATTTATTTAATATACATGCGTCGATCAGCTACCCACGCCGGTAGCATGCAGCGAGTTCAGAAGAAGGAACTGTAGGATGATCAAGTATGCTACATTAGGATTAGGTAAAAAGATTTTCACCATTCGAAGTGTTAAGAATAACCTTACTAATGCTTGTGTCGCCCTAAGTTAGTATGGGGATCGCAACGGAAGCTAGATCTGCCATAAATCATTAAGTGCAGAAGTACTTATTAGAATAGGGAAGCATGAAACTTGATAACTAGTCCCGCACCCTTAATATCTTCTATAGCTGTCTTCTTATCACTACTCATTGAATTCACGTTTACTTATTGTTAGCATTCATGTTTAATTACTATTAGCATTCATAATTAAATCACACAACAACTTCAAACCCATTCTTTTCTTTATCTACATAACTCTCACATTAATAGTATTATTTTTAGACATCAATCCCTATGGAGAACGATAAAATATAAATACTTATTACTTGCTGCATTCTGATCGCATATACTTGTGTGTAAGCCATTTCGAGTCACACTTAGCAATAAGTTATGCTCTGAGTTAATTACTGTACATTTATATTAGCACCTGGAACGCGTCAGTCAAGTTTTTGGTTCCGTTGCTGGGGATTGATTACTTAGAATTAGTATTACTAAGGTGAGAGTAGTTTTTATCGATTTAAAGGTTGAATACTTGTATTTCAGGGGAACCGAGATTCAAGGCAATACAACTGATAGCTCTCAAATAGAGCATAATTTAGGCTGCAATAGTTTGCATTATTCTTAGGATTAAGGGAAATAAATTAGCATTAGTAGGAAATTACGAAGATAAAACATGGAATCAGCATGCATTCATAAACTAGCATCATAAGCATAGTTCACAGATTACGTATGAATATTATACAACTTTGCGCTAACAAAGTTATTTAATGTAGGGAATGCTGAACACTTATGCTAGAGAGACGAAGCAATGTGAACGGTGACACACACAGAAGACTCACTCGTTCACAAGGCGGTCACGTTCAAAGAATCACACCAACAAGGAAATAACAGAGAATCAATCAAGCAATTAAATTGGTGTCACTCAAATAAATTCCAGCAAAAATCAAAAGATCTTGCATTAATGAGGATTTTCCAGCTCACCTAGGCTTACTGACCATGTAAATCAACTCTATAAATTGCTAGAAGGAAATCGAGATTAGGTGAGCTGGTCGGATTTCTAGAATCTAATCTATGAGAGAAGCAACTGGTAGTGTTCGTAAGAGCCGATGACAAGGCGACTGCACACTTCACAACCAAGCCAATTTTGTTTCTATTGTTTTCTTAGGAGTAGTTGTAGCTTTGAACGTCGTAATAAAATCGTCTGGTTTAAACTTCTTACTTGTGTTTATTGCTAGGCTGCGTTATAGAAGTCTTGAATGAATAGTCCCGAGTAGAAGCATGTTAGGAGCGTAAGTTAGAGAGTTTTACACTGCTGCATTTACTATTTTATACATATGCGTCGATTAGCTACCCACGTATATAACTTATGGTGAGTTCAGAAGAAGGAACTGCATGATGACCCAGTATGCTACAATAGGTTGAAGGCAAGTCCTTGCATCATTTAGGGAGTTAGGAATAACCTCACTATTGCTCGCGTTACCCCGAGTTGAGTACGAAGTTATCAGCGGAAGCTGGCTTTGCCATAAATCATTAAGTGCAGAAGTACTTTTTGGTAGAGAGAAGCGAGAGACTAACAAATTCCGCACTCTTAACATTTTCTACAACTGTTTATTCTATCATTACTCATTTCATTCATATTTATTACTGTCTGCATTTACATCATTTTATTATTAGCATAAAAAAAAACAACCATCTTCAACCCATGCTTTTACTTTTCTGCACAGCTCTCGCTTGATCAATATTAATTCTAGACCTCAATCCCTAGGGAATCGATAAAATTATATACTTATTACTTGCTACATTCTGACCGAGTATACTTGGCGATAAGTTTAACTCTGAATTAATTATTGTATGAATATATTAGCACCTAGATCGTCAGACAAGTTTTTGGTGCCGTTGTCCGGGATTGATTATTTAGAATTTATATTATTAGGTAGAGATTAGTTTTCATTGCTAAAAAGGTTGAATACTTGTATTTCAGGGTAATCTAGATTCAAGGCAATACAACCAACAAAAAAAGAAGTCCCAATCACATTACCACAAGCACGACCGTCAAATATGGCATTCTATCACTTTACGAATCAACAACGGAGCAACACTGTAACCCTTTAACACACACATTTAATTCAGCAACAAGGCTATGCGGGAGAGACATACACAACCAATTTCTATTCAACGCATCCTAATTGGGAACAACAGTTGCAGTTTGGGGGATGTTATAGTAGTATCTTTCAGCACCAATCTGGTCTACGAAGAGATCGGAGCAACATGAGCCATACATGGAAAGCTATGAGTCATGAACCTAGGGGACCACTGTACAATCATGAGCAGTTTCCTGAGGACATAACCATTGAAGAAGAAGAGGTGCTACGACGGAGGAAATGGATGAGGGACAATGGTATAATACCAGAACCTCATCGGCCCAATCATGAGCACAAACAATCTCTAGAAGCAAACACAGAGAAAAGCAAAGCCTATAACACCAACAAAGAAGAGACATATCTGAGAACTGACGTACTTAATGCGGTGTTCGCCATGGAATTTTTTGATGATCTTGAACTTTTATGGGAAGATTTGTGACTAGCCATGTTAAAATTAGAAGAAGAGGTCAAAGCTCTAAGGCACGCAGATGAAGTAGAGAGGGAACAAAGGAGACGTTTCAGGAACAGGAGGAAGCTTAGGCAAAGATCGTCGCCCTAGACACTGAGATTAAGGCAAAATAAGAGGACAGATTACAAAAGATGCGATATCAGTAACAGAAGGAGGCCTGAGCAAAGTTTGTCGCCCTGGAAGCTGAAACATGGAAGAAGTTGTGAAAGCAAAAGAAAGATCCAAAGTTGACACTGAGCAAAACACAAGTGATGAACGCCACAGCGAAGATGAATATCTTCAACAATTTAGCATAGTGAGTAATGAACCTGCAGAGCCAAGTATCAAGATTCCACATCGAATAGATAGGAAAGACGCAGAATTAACCATTTCGTAGGAAAATAATGTTAAGCCACGAGTTACTAGCAATGGTATCTGTAGTTTTTACGCTACCAGAACCGCAACCATTGCAAGAATTGATCGATCGAAAAAGCGACCCTTGGGCAATTAACTGAGTTATAAATCGATACATCAGATCCTATTAATGCTGATAAGAGTAGGACAACCGCGCGTCAAGGTTCATTATGAAGAAAGGCAGGAGAAAGCTATCAAAGATGGCGTAGCTCCTAAGATATATAAATGGCCAAAGCGAGGACAACTGTACCAGACAGAATTAGCACAAGGTTCAGCCCAGATCCTGCCAGCAGCATTTCTGGAATGTAAAAATCTGGTATTTCTAACTTTGTGCATAATTTTACAGTAATTTTAGAATAAGGAGGTATTTCCATATATTCAATTTTTCTCGTATTTAGTATTATTTCCTTGAAATTTAAATTCTGTTAGCTTTAGAAGGAATCAGTTCGATATTTGAAAGTATTGCTACAGAATTTAAATTTTCCTTTGGTGATTATTCCTTTCCTTGCACACGGATTTCCAAAATCTTTCTAAAATTCTATATAAACACTGTGAGAGGAAGAGTCGATCACTAAATTTTGAGCCCTCATCATAAGAGACTACAAGCGCTAACCCTTACAATGACTTCCCATCGAAAAATCTGTAGCAAGTTCACAAAGGGTAAAATGGTTGATGAGCGTAAACGGTTTCGAGATTTGACACCTCCAGAGCGTAGAGTCAAGAAGATATCAACTGATATGCAAGAACCTGAGATCGGAGAGAGTTCCCATCGAAGAAAAACTAGGAGTGGTAAGCTCTTCAGGAAAAAAGAAGGAAGGAGGAAAGTTCTGACCTCTTATGTCCTTGTAGATAGCGATTGTAACGGCCCAGTTTTCCTTTTCGGTTCCCCAAGTTTCAGGTGTCAGCTTGGCCTTTTGGAGAGGTTTTGGAGCTTCGGGTTATTTAATTGAAAATAGGGATTTAAAACTGCACTTACCAG
>JBBMKA010006032.1:0-10760 GCA_037833695.1 Sechiopsis laciniata | reverse complement strand
AAATAAATATTTTAATATTAATGTTAGCCGAGATTAAAAGATAAATTTGATGAGATTTAATGTGGAATTTGATAAAATGGTTTTTTATTTTTTAAAAAAAATATATAGAAATTCGAAGAGTGGTTAAAGAGTAATTGAATAGGGGTTAAAAGTTGTTGTTTATTACACAAAACAAACGAGAGGTTGTTGAGAAGTGGTTATTAACCACTTCTCATGTACAAAAAACAAACATGCCCTAAACCTTTCATCCTTTTTTGAATTAAAAAAAAAAAAAAAAAAAAAAAAAAAAAACAAAACAATCACACTTTTCTTCTTAGAATTAAGAGAATGGAAAAGGGTGTTCCATCTGCCTCTTCTTTCCCCTTTATTCACGTAGCTCTTAAAATAAAAATAATAAATAATAAAAATAAATTAATAAATAACTTTTCTAGTACGTCACCGACCAATGGGTGGAGGCCGCCACGTCATCGAACTTTATCTTTTGTGTGTCGTCCACAGCGGCAGATGATCGGCGTGACACCGGCCACGGCGGTTACGGTTTCATTTCATTATTATAATAAACCTTCATAATTACATAAATTTAATTAACTTTACAATACAACCAAAATTACGCTTCTGTCTCCCCCCACGATACAACCTTAATTACTCTCTTTTTTAAATCAACCTTAATTACTCTCAAAGCAACTCCCACCAAAAAAACAAAATATCCAAACCTTTCTTTTTAATAATAATTCTTTTGTGAATTTAACAATAATTATTAAAAGTTTGATCATTCATCCTTTTGATTAAAAACGTATGTCAAAACGTATGTCAATTACTTAGACGTATGTTTGATATTCAAATTCATTATCTATTTGACCTTTAATGTTTGAAAAAGACATTTTGGAGTGTTTGGCCGCATGTGAGATGAAATGAGATAAGAAAAAATATTGATAGGAGAAAAACATTGTTTGAAGTGTAAGAATATGAGATGAGATAACAAAAAAACTTTATTTGGGGTGGGAGGAGATGAAATGTTAGAGATTTTTTTGTTTTTTTTAAATAATAAAATTATTTTCAAATCTTTAGCTATTAACATAAATATATAAGTATAACTACTATCATAAATAAATTGTAAGTAATATAAAATCAATATTTTACTACTCTCGATCATATTAATGGTTATTTAAAAAAAAAACGGAATTTCAATAATATTATATACGACCTAATAATCATGTGGTCAAAATTTCGAATCTCTCACACCTAAACATTCTTGAATTAAAAAATAATAATGAGAAAAACTTCACACAACAAAAATGAAGTTTATTAATTTAAAATATTTGTAGGTCATTCATAACTTTTTTTTCTCAAGGTTCGTTAGAGTTAAATAATAAAAATAAATTTAAAATAAATTAATGAATTACAAAGTAAAAATAAAACTATTGGATTAAACTATTTATTATAAAATCTTGATAGCAATTTTTATTTTTATTTTATTAAAAAATAAACTTTTTTCTTATACTTTTTTTATACATTCATATTCATATTTATCGAAGATAAAAGAATTGTCAATAAAATATAGTGATTCATCAAACATTGAAAGTATTTATCTTATTAGTTATTGACACTTCTAGAAAACCATAAAAACCTCTAAATGTTTTAATTTGTTATCTTTTTGCAGGTCAAAGTGACTCGATCACACTTTAATAATAATTATTACATGGAAGTAAGATCCTGACCTCAAATTTTGAAATTTATTGTTGTTATTTTTTGTTTTTTGAAACAAAATAGCTCTCAATTCCTATATTGACCTATATAAGTCTTGAAACTTATAGTTATTTTTTGTATATACAAGAAAAATTTTCAAAATTATTTATTATTTAGCCCTTTTCAAAAAAAAAATTGTAGATATTCTCCTACTATTATTTTAAAGTGTAGTTTAGTTCTACAAAATTTGAATCTCATTTTTATAACAAACAAAATAAGTTCAATATTTTTAAATTATTTAAAATAAGTTCATATTTTTAAACCTATGGTAAATTATGAATAAAAATTCAATATGTATAAATTATTTAAATTTACTTGTTGTTTTAATAATAAATTGATGTACATATTGTTAATATTAAAAAGAAACACAATATTGTATAACAATAATTTTTTAATTATAAATTGATAGATACTACGGTTCTAATTTATGTTAAAATTTCATAAACTTTTAAATTTTATGAGATAATAAATATTTGATATAATAATAATATAATTATTATAGTTATATACCGATATATTAATATATTTAAATAATAATATTATAACAAAAATATATCAAACATAAAAAAATAAAATTAAAAAAATAAATAAATAAAATGAAAAAATGTTAAAAAGAAAAAAAGAAAAGAAAAAAGAAAAAAAGGAGATGAGATGAATAACACCTTGAGCCAAACAATGTGTTGAAGCCCAACACCTCATCTCATCTCATCCCAAAACAAACACACCCTTTAGATTAATTAAGCTACATTGAGGTTTAAAAATGGTTCTAAATGGCCTTAAAGTCATTTGAACATATCGAACAAACAAAATGTTAATTGACTCAAAATATATTCGGGTGAATTTACTTATTCTTTAGAATTTATTGATAGGAAAGAAAATGAATGAAACTCAAAATATTGTTAAGATCATCAACAAAGCTTCACGGAACTTGTTTCTCATACTCGCCATTTCAAACATTTGGAGATATGGCTTGAACTCTCATTCGGCGACATATTAGTTAAAGTTCATATAAATATTTTTTATGAATTTATTTTATATGCTAACTTTCTTATTTTAAATTTGGCACACTTTCTTATTTCACATTTATTTGTCACTTTAGGCTAAATCATCATAAAACTAAACTCTTAATTATACTACATTTTCATTCAAATAAAAATAGATTTTTTATTTTTATTTTTTATTTTTAACTTCTAGAGGATGATAGTAGTTGACATTTGATAGACAATTAAATTAACTCTACAAAACCCTACCATAGAATAATATAACCGTATTAACTACTAAATCAAAGGTGGGCCCGATCATATATTTCATCCCAATGCGCAATCAACCACTCCCATGATCGTTGACTTTCCTTAAACATGCTTTCAAGTTTGACCTTCTACCCATGTTCATTTAATTCTTTTTTATGACATTTTTATATGAACTACACGTTGACTTCTTATCAATAATTGAAACAATTTACTTTTTTTAATGTTATCCATGATAATTTCTATATCATATTTAATTAATATGTGTATATCGTTTGGCATTTTCTATCCAATAAAAATGATCCAAATTGGATTTCTTTTTATTTATCTATCTAAAACATTATAATATTATTTATCCAATCAAAATCTTCTCAATTTTCATTTTCAAATCATAAAATGCGTATGAATATTATTTAGAATACTAAACATTAATCAAACTAAAAAAGGAAACAAAATGGTTTATTGTTTTCTTTCCTCGAACAAGAAATATATAATATTTTCATAAATGAAAAAAACAGTATTTTCTAAGATTGTACCTTATAAAAAATGAATATAAACGTCAAATATTTCGCCGTGCAAGTACACATAATTCTACCATTTTCTGTCCTTTTTCCTACATATTTATTTTGTTAAATTAATTCTATAATATTAATAATAATAATAAATTGCCATTGTTTACTCAAAATAGACAAATCATTGAAACAAAGAAATAGCAAATCAGCAATAATTGTTTTGTTTACTCAAATAGTACAGATCATTGAAATGGATTGGCTTGCATAGTTTAATACATGAATTGGATTTGGATCCCAACACCATTTGTTTAATAAATATTGTTTTTCATAATTTATTTACTGAGATAAACACTTTAACTTCTTATACAAATTAACTCTTTTCAAATTAATGGTTCCACTAGACATATATAAAATCGAATTGTGCGTCTAAAAAAATGTTAAAACTTTCAATTATATATATATATATATATATGTATATATATCTACGTTTTAAAAATAAAAAAATAAAATAAAAGTGTTAGATAAAACATTTAAGGTTGAAAGTTTAATGATTTCGTAAACCTTAAATTAAGAGACTAAAAACTCACATTATTAATAGGTAATTTACCCTCAGCAGTACATTCTACTTATTATATTTACAACACAATTTCTAAAATAATTCATCTATAGCACATGATTTTTATCAATGGTAGAACTCAACCAGTGATAAAACTCTAATCCTGATTGAATTTTATCGATAATAGAATCCAAATTTGATTTTTTTCTACAAATGAATTAGTTTTGATTTTTGTGTTATAGATAGAAATACTTTACAATTTTTTATTATACATGCAAAATCCCCTTAGTAGTATTATATACAAAATTGAAAATTTGATTTATTATACATAAAAGTTCAAATCTATAATTTAACCTATTGATAAGTATGACGACCTTACCAAAATTTAACAAATGTGAGATATTTTGTTTGTGTCCCAGTATCTATTTATATATCCTTACAACTAGAAAGTTTATTTATCAAAATTTGCTAATACTTATTTGTTACATCATAACAATTTGGTATACAAAATTATATGGTTGGTTCTTGGGGGATGACTTTAAAAAAAAAAAAAGTTTTCCCTCAATTTAGAAGTTGGATTGGAATAATCTCAAATATAAAATGATTTTGTCGCTGGGTTATGTCGATCTTTCAGAATTTTTATTAATCTCTAGCTTGTTTTTTATTGGTCGGTTTTGGTCCGAATTGTGGACCGAAATCTTATTAACTAAAAAGTTCTTTTTTTACTTTATATTTGCTTCTCTTATGTCTAGGGTGAGTTTGTATTTCTTTCTATTACGATTATTATTAACCAAGGGTCTTTTATTTCAAAAAAATAAAAAGAAAGTTGGATTGGAATTCACAAACTTGTAATTTCCCAAACCGTTATGTTTTGGAGCCGTTTTTTTTTTCTTTCCTTTCCTTTCCTTTTTTCCTTTTTCAGATTAATGGGCATCTTCCGATGTCCAAAATTTTAGCATCTTTTAAATTATAATATTTTTACTGGAAATTTTATAAAGATGCTTAGAAATATTTAGATAGTTGGGTAAGATCCCTTAATAATACTGGGATATCTTAACCAAAAAATAAAAATAAAAAAATAAAATTTAAAAAAACTGTGCATGCTTAAGAACAAATTAGGAAAAGATGTGAAATTGAGAATAGAAACTACCATTATTCCTTTTTTTTTTTTTTGGCTTTTTACCTGATTAGGCTAAATAGAGAAAATTTTTACAAAAATATTTAAATTTAAAAGTTTTAGTACAACTAATCCATCAAATTTAAATTAAAAAATCGTTTTATAGACAAATACACAAATACCCTCCTTTAAATTTGTGCACATCGTAAAACTTTTCAAACTTTCGTCTAAAATTTATTGACCCAAAATTATCTCATTAAAAAATCTCGTCAAATGGTGGGATTTTCTGGAAGTTTATTTTATTTTTATTAATTTTTTTTTTTTCACGTTTGTTACCTAGTTTCTAGGTAGGTAGTTGTGTTGATTTTGCTAAAATACCTAAAATATTCAATCGTGGTATCGATTAAATGAATTAGGTTGTATAATGTAATAATAAATTTAAATTGTATAAGTATCATATTTTTTTATTTTGTATAAATATTGAATTAATATTGTATTTCACAACTAAGATATCTTTTGTATTTATGTGTATTTAGGGAAACTTACAAAACTTAAACCTATAAAATAATTATAAATATGGTCCCTTTGAAAAAATATCATTGGTATTAATATAATATTATTTATTATTAATACAGTATTATTATGTATCATTAATACAGTATTTCATATTATTAATACAGTATTTTGTATTATTAATACTGTATTATTATTCATCATTAATATAGTATTATTACATAATAGAGAAATAACTGTATTAATAATAAATAATATTGTATCAATGAATTAATATTGTATTAATAATAAATAATATTGTACTAATAATATATCATTAACCCGTATTTTATGAAATATAAATACAAATATTGTTAGAATAGCCGATGAGGATTATGACCGAGAAATTCTAAAAATAAAAAATTCTAAAACAATACAAAAAAAAAAAAAAGAGGAATTCTAAAACAATACAAAAGAATGTTGTCTGTATGAAAGTTGAAAAATAAAACTTGAAGCATAAAATGGTGATTAGATTTTATATTGAAAGAAGCTTAATTTTAGGAATGGAACAACAAAGAAAGAGACGTTTCCGGATAAATGGGGAGAGAAAAAGTAACCGTAAATGAAAAAAGAAAAACAAAACAAAAGGGAAAAATTGTAAATGATGGACGGTTACAACTACTAGAAGGTATAATTGTACTTAACAAAAGTATTAATTAATCAATAAAAAACAAGTAAATATATATATATGCAATTGTTTTAGATTTTGACTACATTCCTAAATATTTTGTTAAAAGGGATTACTCTATACAATTTTCCTTTTTTTTTTTTTTTTTTAATGAAACTATTATTCATTTCCTTTTTCTTTTCATTTTTTTTTTTTGAATTCACTAGTATGCATTTCTAAAGTGCATAATAACCGCAAACTATAATTTATTTATTTAAAAAAAATTTAGTAGCATACTATAATTTATTTAAGGTAAGTAAATATACTTCTTTTAGAATAGTACAACTATACCAGACATTACCGAAAAAAACAGAATAGTAAATTTGGGACTAACTAAAACTCGAACTAAAACAACTTAACAAATTTCGCCATAATTGGCAAAAATGAATATATTTGAATAATAAAATAAAACATATTTATGATGAAATAAAGAATATTATTAAGAAAAACTAACAAATATATCGACGCCGAGCATAAATAAATTGGTCCAAATTTATTAAAATCTTGTTTATTTCTATGATTTTTTTAGTACAAAAACAATATTTGGGATTGAAATTCTAACATCAACATGCACTCAAAATTATAGAAATTAGATTTATGTACTTAAAATATTAAAAAAAAAAATTGAGGGAATATTAAATATTGTTAAATATTCTTTAAGATTGGTTAAAAATTGGTTAAATATTCTCTAAAATTTGTTAGAATTTTTTTTCTAAAATTTAGAATTAAATGTACTATAAATTTGAGTAAAATCAATAGGAAAGTAGACGAATTTTTTTCCAACTTTTCAGTGTAACACTTTTTTTTTTTTAATAAAAAATATATGTTAATTATCGATAGGTTTAGCATGATTACTTTTTTTTAGTACATATATTAGAAGTAGAGAGACCAACAAACCCTACATATAGGGTACTATTACAATTAAATAATATAAGAGAGTAACGCCAATCAAAATAACCTTCTGCGCCACCGACCCATTTGATAGCCTGGCTACTTCTACCATTAATTAAACTAAAAATTGTTGGTGTAAATGGCAATACGAATATAGGTTGAGGATTTAAATGTTCTTAATATATATATGTATAGTTATTATTATTATTTTGATAATATCTGAAAATTAGGAATCGGATCTTAGTAAATACAATATATCAATAGTAATATTTCAAAAATTTAATTCAAATATAGACTACTTGTAATATAATATTATAATAAATATATGCCAATTTTTATTTTTAAGGGACATAAGAAGTACAGATTAGAAGGATGTTGTTAAAGCTGAAATCAATATGTCAAAAAGTTGTTTGCCTAATTTATTCGACAACAATATAAAGTGCATTTGGTGTGTCTATCCTCTTAAAATTCCATTTACGGATAATAACGTTAGTGAATTTTATTTTAAGGGAAAATTAGTTTTAAGAAAGGCGTATAAGAATATTCCCTGAATTCTATCTCTTCTTTTTTTTTTTTTTTTTTTTGACAGGGAATTCTATCTTCTTTTTCTAAAAATACTCTGGGTTAAATTAAAGATTTTATTTTATTTTTAGACAAATATAAATATTGAGTTTTAGCTTTTTTTCGGTCTTATTGACTAAGAAATTGTAAGTCAAATAATCTAAAAAAAGAAGAAGAAAAAGAAATTGTAAGTCAAATCTTTGAACTCAAAAAATAAATAGATAATAAATTATAGGGAAAATTACATTTTTGATCGTTTTGAATATACTTTTAATTTGGATTTTACATTTCAAAATTGAATATTTTTACTACCAATATTTCAATAATCTTTACTATGTATTTTTTAAATTTATTTTTACAATTTAAAAATAAATAAATTCATGTAAAAATTAAAATAATCATTTAATCGATATATTGAAATTTAAAATTAGTCTAATCATTATTTAGTTACATTAAGTTATACTAACGATTTTGCTATTTCAATCATTAGTTAGTTAATATTCAGTTGTATAAGGATTTTGATATTTCATAGACTAAAATATAATATTATTGAAATCTCATGAGTAAAAATGTTCAATTTAAACTTAAATGAAACATAAACCCCAAACTTAAGGACTAAAAAATCTTTTTTCCTAAATTATATATGGGCCAACTATAGCCTAACTCAACTAAACTAGAAATAAGTATCTACTTGTGACCAAAAGATTATGAATTTGAATTTCGGCCTAACTATCTACTTTTAGGCCGGTTTGTAATCATTTTATTTTTATTTTTGAAATTTAAACTTAATTCCACTCAAATACTCTATAATTGGTTTCATATTTCTTTAAGCACGTATTTGAATTCTAACCAAAATTCATAAGTCAACACAAGTTTTTAATAGCTACATTTTTTAATTTTCAAATTTAAATTTGATTTTCAATAATATAAGTAAATGTAGATATCAAAATAATTCTAAGTTAAAATAGTTTTTGTAGGCTTATTTTTTAAAAACCAAAGACAAAAAAATAAAATTGTTATCAAACTAACATCTTAACATTTTGATTGTAATCATATATTTTAATTTGAGTTTTTTTTTGGAATGATTATAATTTGAGTCTTAGATTGCAAGTAATATAATTTGTTTTTATACAAGTATGAAGAATGCAAACTTAATACCAAACAAGACTATCGATTCAAATTTGAAATTCACATATATAACTCTTTTTTGTCACGTTAATAGACATAGTTCAATTTAAATAGACCAATATTTAAAAGAGATTGTTTCATTAAAAAATTAATAATTACTTTTGAATAATGTTACGGTCATCTGTCTTTTTTTTTTCTAATACAAAAAACATCTTTGTAGCCTTTTTGTTTAATTCAATAACAATAGAAGATGCAATAATCAAACTCGTGACATTTTAATTATCATTCTTTTTAGGCTTTTAGCATAAATGTGTGCAAATAGTCCGAAAAAATTAAGTCATTAGAGACTGCCTAATATTTTAATGAATGTCACGACTTTCATATTAGAAAAATATGTATGCGGTAAAGTTTCATGGATACGACATTAAATCATTTTAGTTTTTGACAAATACAATATATTATTATTAATTACTATATCTTTTTTTAAAAGAAAAGTTAGGTAAAATTGCACTATTAAAATTTTGAATCTATGCGGAGTTGAATTTTCTTTTATGTGGTAAAAATTATTTTGCTTTCAATTTTCAAAACAGTAAGTCTTTTAATTGGGATTTTCGCTGGTTTGATTTTCACCTGGTCAGAAACATGTTTGAATTTTTAGCTAAAATTATTAATACTATTTTTTTTTTCCTTTTTGTTTTAAAAACTTTCTTGAGATTTTGAATTTGTTGGTAATAGACTAGATTATAAAACAAATGAATTGGCCAACAAAAGTCATACCACAACGACATTAGTATTATACATGAATAAAAAAGTTATAAATTTGAATCTTTTCACTTTCAATTATTGTTAAACTAAAAAATAAAATAAACAAAGGATTTGAGATGAATAAATTGGAGGGAATAACAAACATATTCCAACTTAGATCATGTAATATCTATTGAAATTCATCTCTATATTAATTATTAAGAGCATAGTCAAGATGATGAGCTTTTAAAAAGAGGTTAACTAAAATATAACTTAACTAATTTAAACATTATCTAAAGAGCAGAAGCTCAAATCTCTACATTCATGAATTTTTTAATTGAACAAAATTCTAATTGATTGTAAAATTTAACCTAAAATTATGAAAAATGAATTTGAATATATCATTGTTTTTTTCTTTCGGTTCAAATAAGATGAAGATTGAGATTCATAACTTCTTGATTATGGAGAAACACTTTAAACACTTTGTTGATAATACTCTCAACTATCTTTAGTCTAGTAAATATGGATACATTTTTAATTAGGTCAAAGATTTACATCAATCTCAAACACTTTAAGGTAAGAAAAGTAAGAATATACTTATTATGACATGTTTTGCTTTAATCTAAATCGCAATAATGTAATCTTAAAACACACTTAAATCGTGACAATATAATCTCAAAACACCCCTAAAAATAAGAATAGTCATATCAATATGAACGAGATCTCAAAATTTGAAATGATTTAAAAGATAAAAGTTTGAAAATCAATCTCAATAAATGTGATTTAGAAAAAACAAACATATAAAATTCAAATATTAGAGCATGTGGAGGTGAGTTGCCTAGAAGGTATAGCTTAATTAATAACACTATTACATAGAGGTTGGTAGAGAACAAAAAAGAAGACCAACTAACCTTTTCAAATAGAAGTAGTTAATAACTTACAAGTCCTTCTTTCAAACCAACTAATGACCATTTAAACTTAATTATTAAACTAATTCCAAAAAAAAAAGGGGGGGGGGGGGGGGGGGGGGGGGAAAACT
>JBBMKA010006031.1:0-10761 GCA_037833695.1 Sechiopsis laciniata | reverse complement strand
TTTTGTTTAGCTCAGCAAAATGGTGTCAAACATGCAAGTCCTCGGTTGTACACGTGGCTGGACTCTTGGTGAATAAAAAATTTCTAAATAGGCTGTGTTTTTGGGCCTGGTTCGTAATTCAAAGAAGAAACAAAAAGGATTTTGACTACAGAAGTCGCATCAAATTTAACCTAGATCCTCGATATATCTCAAGAAACAACTAACAACAACTGTTTCTATCCTTCCTGAATTTTCAAACCTTCCAAAACTTTCACTATGGGCTCTGAAAGCCCAGAGGAAGAATCTTCCAAGAAAGGTCTCTCTCTCACCAATTTTGAACAATTCAACCAACTTTTGTTGTTATCCAAATCTACACACCTGGATGGATCCATGTTAAACTTCCAAAAGTTAGAAAGGGTGGGGACTACCTTTTGACCAGAGACAAGTGTTGATACTAAAAAATGGTCCTTTGGGATCCATGATAATATTTGTATTATCGAAAATGAGATGCATAGAAAATGATAAACAATGTGAGACACTGGTGTGGTGTAAGCCACAAAGCCTCCAATGACTAAGTCAGAAGTAGGTAGGAGAATATAATGAGAGGATTGTTTAGAGAGAGTTGAGAGTAGCTTAGGATTAGCCTATTGTTAAATGACGAACTTTAGATCAGTATATAGCAATCGGACTCATAATTGCCCCAAGTCCCATTTATTGGTGTGCATTATGGTGCTCTTTAATGGAAAACAGTAATAACATTTTCGTCATTAAGCCATAGATAAATGAGTTCATAACTTCTGGCCGTTACGCACCCGCCTCTTTAATTATCCATTGGTAACCAACAGAATTATTTGCGGCGTAACGACCCTGAGAGAGTTGAAACCACTAAGACTGGCCCCCGACGAGGGTTGAAGTTCTCATTGGTCAAACCCCTGAGGGTCAATTGGTATTGGGCTGGCCCCTAGGGGTTGTCATTTTCCCTTTGGTCGCCTGGGGTTGACTTTCCCTTTTGGCCGACCCCTTTGGGGCTGGTTTCTTCTACCTTTTCTTGGGTCTTGGCAACCTCTAGGGGTGTCAACCTCCTCCTCGGTCTTCTCTTAGGAAGACGACTTCAATCGTCTTCTCTTGAAGATTCGCGGGTCCTTATGCTTAGTTAATATTTTCCCAACAACATTACCCCACTCTTAAATTTAGCTTAAACTTTTTAGGCAAAGCTTTTTTAAGAGTAAATTTTTTATTGGTCATCTTTTCGATTTAACTTTGGGATTCTCTAACATTTTTCTTAGAATGAATGGTTTTCTAAGAAACTTGTTACTAGAGATATCCACGGGACGGAGCGGGGCCAGGAAATGGGTTCTCTCTCCCCGTCCTAGCCATAAAAATCAATCCTCGTCCCTGCAAAATTCATCATTTTTTTGCGGGGATCGGGGCGGGGAATGGACGGGGATCGAGTTCCCCATGAAGAATTTTTTCCCGTTTTTTTCTTCTACTTTTTTCTAATCTTAATTTTCTAATATTTTTTTCAATAATATTTTTCCAATAGATGACTTTTCATGGAAAAATATGTATTGACTTTCATTTAGATACTTTATTATTAAAGAAAAATATCAATTCAAATAAATATTTCTACAAAAAAATATTTCTAAAGATGAAATTGGTAAAATGAGAGAAAAAAATATAATTTTTAAAAATAAAATAAATAAAAATGTAAACTGGGCAAGAATTGGAGATGGGAAACGCATTCTCCGTCCCCTGCCCCATTTAGCTCTCGAGAAATTTTTTCTCCCACGCTCACTCTCCCATTCTCCGCCTAAACTGGGATTCACCACCCCATTCGGGGTGGGTCTCCCCTGGAAAAATAAACATCTCTACTTGTTAAATATCCCCTTCTAAGAATAAACTGCCTTCTGGGATTTATCCCTAACATTTTTTAGACTAAACACGTAGTCTCTTAAAGATATTTTTTACAAGTTTCAATATTTTTGGGACTAAACAAATAGTCTCTTAAAAATATTTAGCGTAAGCTTTAACATTTATGAGACTAACTAGTCTCCTAAAAATATTTTCTATAAGCTTTAATATTTTTGAAACTAAATAAATAGTCTTCTAAAAATCTTTTCTATAAGTTTTAACATATTTGGAACTAAACAAATAGTCTCCTAAAAACGTTTTGTAAGCTTTAATATTTTTTAGACTAAATAAATAGTCTCCTAAAAATATTTCCTATAAGCTTTAATATTTTTTAGACTAAAAAAATAGTCTCCTAAAAACATTTTCCATAGCTTCAACATTTTTG
The DNA here is from genome assembly GCA_037833695.1 of Sechiopsis laciniata. Lineage (NCBI taxonomy): Eukaryota > Viridiplantae > Streptophyta > Magnoliopsida > Cucurbitales > Cucurbitaceae > Sechiopsis > Sechiopsis laciniata. Next base: position 8,486 of record JBBMKA010006031.1, on the reverse strand, counting down.
GGACTAAATAAATAATATCCTAAAAGTGTTTTTCATAAGCTCTTAACATTTTTGGGATTAAATGAATAATCTCCTAAAAATATTTTTTAAAAGCTTTTAACAATTTTGGGATTAAATCAATAATCTCCTTAAAATATTTTCCATAACTTTAACATTTTTTAGATTAAATAATTAATAATTTCCTCAAAATGTTTACCATAAGCTTTTAACATTTTGGAGATTAAATGAATAATTTTCTAAAAATGTTTACCATAAGCTTTTAACATTTTGGGGATTAAATGAATAATTTCCTAAAAATATTTTCCATAACTTTAACATTTTTTAGATTAAATAAATAATCTCTTAAAAATGTTTTCTATAAACCTTAACATTATTGGGATTAAATAAATAATCTCATAAGATAATATAGGGCAATGGATAAGAGAATCCTTATAGATTTTAACATGGCAATAGGGGAGCTGGTATCTTCATAATCCACTAATTTTCTTTGAGTAAAACCCTTTGCCACTAGTCTAGATTTGATGTTTTAGTGGCTTAATACTTTTAGGAGCATTTACAAGTTCTCCGACTGAATTGGTGTACATCGACTCCATTTCGAGGTTCATGGATTGGACTTGTTGGTCCTAGTTTGATGCTTATGTGAACTTGCTCGTAGGGTTACCAGGTCCCTATGGGAGATTTATATCTCATATCCATATTGCAGGCTAGTAAGCCTCTATAGGAGGGTCAATATCCCATTTAGTTAGTATCATTGCTCATCATAATTTTTTAATAATTGATCGTCAATGTATATAATCACTCATCTGTCATATGATCTTTCACGAGCTTGTTCGTGATTCACAGTTGGGACAAGAAATCCGTTCTACCCCTGTCAGTACATCTTTCTCCTTAACTGCCAATGATTCCTCTAATGAACAAGTGTTTATAGTCCAACTATAAATCAATGTCCTCTAAAGCCAATGAGAGGTGGGATCCCTTTGTCCAAGCCCCAAAATCGATTCTTAAGGAAACAACTCTACATCTTCCTCAAATTTTGGGAAGGCGTGAATTCCTTTTTGCGATGTTGCGTTCCCAGCCACTCACTATGGAAATCCCCAATGTAGGAGGCTTATTGACCCAGCGCTTTTTTGGCTTGTTTCACCCATGCATATCAAAGGACGCTTGCATAAAGCAGGAGCTCACAACCCACTTAGAATTAAGATCATATAGACATACGATCATCTTTAGTAAAATAGTTGATACGATTCTATAACGAAATTACTAGATCGATCATAAAACTTCTTGTCCCATCTTATGCAAAAACTCCATTTTGCATAAGCACCCTACTCACATGTCTCCACATGAAAAACCAAGCATCGGGCTGTTTGCAACATTTGAAAAGCAAGCCATACCAACAGTGTCAGTAAGACTTAGGCACCCAACCTTAATCTATATACTGTAGACATTTTAGGTTATTAACTTGGAACTAGATCCATTTATATGTCTCACATAATTTTCCAAGTGTACATCCAAATAACCATGGAAATATCGCTATTAATTCAATTAATGCGATAAAGCTGAACAACGTTTGTATATTAAATACGCAATTAATGAAAATAATAACCTTTATTAATAACCGAAATATAACATTAAATGTCTAACATTAAATGTTTGTTCTTTAATTACAAACTATCAGACCTTTAAGGCACAATCCCTAAAACTTTGTAAATCACAGTCCCTACGGAGATTGATAATTTACTTATTACTTGCTGCAGATGATGTATACTTGCGCGAGTGTGAACTAAAAAGCACACAGGGTAACCTAGTGTTCCGCATAGTCTTAGTGTCAGCAACGATAGGTTTAATTGTGAGGTATCTCGCATCATTTAAGGGGGAGGAATAACACTATTATCGCATGCGTCACCTAGAGTAAAGTATGACAAACCATAGTGGAAGCTGGGTTTGCCATAAATCAATGAGCGTGGAAGTGCTCATTAGAATAGGAAAGCATGAAATTTAACTTATCATTATCGTATGATTAGCATCTTCTGAATCCGTATTTTTACCATTGCTTATTTACTTTACATTTAGAGTCTTCAAAAACCCAAACAACTATCAACTCTATGTTACATATTCTGCATAACTCTTAAGTTAGTGAAGTTAATTCTAGACATCAATCCTTGTGAAGAACGATAAAATAAATACTTATCACTTACTGCATTTCTGACCGTGTATACTTGCGTAAAAAAGATTCCAAAGTCGATACTTAGAAATAGAATATGCTTAGAAATATTCATCATATATCTGTATCAGAATCGTGAACCAAGTTCTTGGCGCTGTTGCTTGGGATTGATTATTTAGGGACTATTAATTTAAGAGTAGTTTTTACTAACAAAAGGTTGAACTCCTGTATTTTAGGAATACTTAAAATTCAAGATGCAACAACCAATAGGGAAGAAGTCCAAATATATCACCATAAGCAACAACGAAAGAAGATGGCGCACAATTACTTTGCGAACCAGTATTGGAATGACAACATCACTGCAATCATGTTTTTATCAGCAATCAGGCTATGCGGAGGAGCCATACACAACATATTTTTATTCAATGTACCCTAACTGGAGAAGTTAACAACAGTTTAAGGGAGATCGTAGCAATTTCTTTCTGGCAATATAATCTGCAAAGAGAATATGGCACAATGGGCCATCCATCGGAATTCAAGCATCATGAACCTAGGTATCCGATGTACAAGCATGAAAAATCTCTAGAGGACGTAATCATTGAAGAAGATATGCTACAGAAACACCACAATTGGATGATTGAAAATGGTATCATTCGAGCACCCCAAGAACCAAGATGTGAACATAAACCCTCTTTGAAAGAAACACTCTACCCATAAGAGAAGTTACAAAATAGGACAATACATTTCTAAAGGCCAAAGTACTTGAAGGGGCAACAACAAACGAAATTAACTATGAGCCAGAACCCTCGTGGGAAAATCTCATGCTAGCCATCATAAAGATAGATGAAGAGGCCATAGCTTTAAGGCATGCAATAGAAAACAAAGAGTAGAGAATGCGATATCAGCTACAGGAAAATGCATGGGAGAGATTCACCACTCTAGCAATTCCAGAAGCTAACACAAGGGAAGAAGAAGGAGAAAGTTCCAATAGTGGTATTGTGTAAATTCCAAGTGATGAAAGCCAAAGCGAGGATGAAAATCCTCCATAATTCTGCTTCGTGAATGGTGAGTCTTCAATTACAGGTGTTGAAGAGATCATGTCTCAACTTACCAATGATGAGGAGGAAAAAGAAGATTTGTAGGATAATACAAATAGCTTTGAGGATAGCAGAACGCTAGAAATGGTGCCCAAGGTTTTCTTGCTATTATGCCCTCTGACGCATCATGAATTAATCAGTTTAGGAAGCAACTTAAAGGCAAATCAATTGAGCTTCATCCTAAAGCTTCGCAACTTATTAAACCTAACAATAGTAGGAGGATCACGCATTAAGAAGCATGACGGAGTAAGAATGGAGCAAACTATCAAAGATGGCATCGCTCCTAAGATATATAAATGGCTCAAGCAAAAACAACCTACATCGAACGGAATTCAGCACAAAGTTCTATCCAGGTCTTGCTCAGCAGCATTTCTGGAATGTGAAAAACCTGTATTTATTACTTTGTGTAATTTTTAGCATTTTTATCCTTCATAATTTTAGGAATAGAATGTTTTTCCTTTCATAAGTTTTTTCCTTATTAGATCTTAAGCGAGTTCAAAACTCAGCGTCTCCAAAACAAGGAGTCAAGAAAGCACCTTCTGATGAATCAAAGTACGAGCATGGAGAAAGTTCGTATCGGGAGCTGATAATAAGTGGAAAGGCGTTTGGAAAGAAAGAAAGACAGAAAATAAATTGGATTGCACTCAATATGTCATTGTAAGCAACGAAGACGAAGCACCACCTTTAGCAACATAATACCTGGAATTAGCAGACATACTGGTAAAGACTGTTTGCGGCAAAGGGCGGATAAAAGGGCAGATGGAGCATGTGGATGAATGCGAGGAATTTATAGAAAAGGATCCCGAAGAATGCAAGCCATACGAGGAAGAAGAGGAAGGAGAAATGCTAGAAAAGGTGGAACAACAACCTCCAAGATTTTGAAATATCAGAGTCCAACCCATGAAAGCAAGCACCACTGGAAACTCCAAGCACTAAGATCAGAATAGTAAAAGAAGGCGTAACCTTTGCGTCTATCATTGCAGAGGACCGTTATATAGTACTGTGGAATAAAGGATTTAAGCGTGAACAAGGATTTGAGGGAATCTCAAAGGAAACTATTAAGAGAATTGGCGAGTTTGGATGGACAATATATTTCAAACCAGATAAGAATTATGAAATTGCAGAGTGGGTGCGATAATTTTATGCAAATATGAACGAAAAAAAGTCATTCTTCTCAAGGGTAGACGGCCAATTAATAGATTGCCAAGCAGCTACATGGAATAAAGCATTCACACTCCCTAATGTTCCTGGAACATATTGTTTGGAATTATTAGAGTCTCCTATAGAAGAGCAAATGAAAGAATGTCAAGAGGTGATAGGAGTTGTAGGAACAGAATGGAATGACCCGACGTCATTCCAATCATTTTGGATTATAAAGGACCTTTGCGATTGCCTAAGCCTCATCAAAACATCAATCATTCCGTCAGCCAATGAGATTCTGGTTAGGAAAGATCAAGCATTGTTGCTCTATGCAATCGAAAGTAGGAAGCGCATCAATCTAGGTCAAAGATTAGAAACACAAATTCAGCGTTGTGCTGAAAAGATGTGAGATCAGTTGTACTTCTCATTCTCTATAATGAAATTGTGCGTTGATCAAGGTGTCCGACCAAAACTATGCGATGAGGTTATACGCATCTGCACAGCAAATTTCGATGAAAAAAGAAGAGAACAAAATAATAAAGAGGCACTATCCATAAACATGTTGGCAAAAAAGAATTGAGCAAGTATTGGCTTTAACATAAAGCTATTTTGTTTATGCAAATGAGCATGATGAACTATTCATGAACAAAATTGTAGCAATGAAAGATTATTTCGAGTGGCCAAAATTCCCAAAGAATTTGATTGATGCAGAATTTAGCAAAGATAACCCAGACCCAATGTAAAAAATTAGATGGAAGTCTCGCACTCTCTCAACTTTCCTTTTTAGCAATTATTTACCTTTTATTGCATCATGCATTTCATTTCATTAGGATGCGATTTTGTTCTTACCTTAATAATATAATAGGAAGTCAATACTTTTCTTTTGAAAATTAGCGCTAGCACTATTATTGCAATTTTAAATTTTGGTATGAAATTAGCTTTTTCTTAGAAGAATTCTTATAATTCCTTAGACTCAAACCTAAAAACAAAGTATTCCTTATCGTTCATGACAGAAAGAACCAAAAATTTACGAGGAAGTCTTAGAGCTTGAGATAGAGTATTTCAATGACGAAAATAATTAAGTTTGGGGGAACTAAGCCACACCTTCATTGCGAACAATGAAGATTTTAGATTTGGGGGTGAGGGAAAGCCCGAGGAGTGTATAGAAGAAAGAAAAATAAAGTGAGCATTTTCAAAAAAAAAAATGACAAAAAATAAAAATCAACACATTCTAGGCAAAATGAGCAAATAGCCGTAGGAATTCTCGGAGTATTCTGCTTGTCTACCAAAAGCGAAAGCTTGGAAATTTTATTGCTTAGGTGAAATGCTTTATGCTCAAGGAAATCATCCTAAGAACTATGGAATAGCAGATATGAATGCAACCCAAAAAGAATGTGTAAAGCAAAAGCGAAAATCCTTGAAGGATCTGAGGACCTAAATAGCGTTCCTGACAGAATGTGTTGGCCAACCTTAGTTGTAGAAGTAGTTAAGTACAATAGATTGAGTAATGAGAAATAATTATAATGAGGAACAATCTGTCAGTCATGATAAGGAGGATTTTGAAACAAACTTTAATCTTTGGGAAAGTTTGAAAACTGAAGGGAGATGGAAGTTTTATGCTAAGATCATGAAAATGCAATAAGATCTTCTAGAGTCAAACTTAAGAAGAAACGCTGACTTAGAAGAACAAAAATGCTAATAGGTAGACCATGCATTCCTAAGGACGAGCAATGTTTCAAGTTTGGGGGTTTGATATCTCTCAAATGGAGCATAAATTAGGCTACTTCAATTTGCATTTTTCAAAGGTTCGGGGGACATAATTGAATAGTTAAGAATAAATTGTGACTAAAAATGCTAGAAGTCATACGTATTCATGAGTAAGCATTGCATTTTAAAGTAAAAAAAAAAAATGAATAAATTGCTCTAAAAGATGTTATACAATGCAAAAGCGCAGAAATAGGATGTTAGTGAGCGAACTTGGTGCGAACGGCAAAAGGCAAAAGCACATAACGCATTCAAAGCAGTCGCGTTCAAGGAATCACACCAATAAGGAAAGAATAGAGAATCAATCAGACAAACAAAATGGGCATTAATCAACTTACAATTATGAAGATTTTCCAGCTCAACCGAACTTGCTAACCAAGCAAATCATCTCTATTTATAAAAGGCAAGAAATTGTAATTGGTGAGTTGGTCGATTGGCCAGAAGCCAATTCACATGGAATAGTAGTCCATGCAGATCGCAACTGGTGGTGTTCATAGGATCCGATGACAAGGAGTCTACACATTTTCATAACCGCACCAATTTCTTCTTCTTATAATTTCTTTTATAATTAAGAGTAGTTCATAGATCTGTACCTAACTTTTAGTAATGATAATTCAAACTTTTCATTATCACTTGTTGCTCCTTTCTTTGTTTCATTAGCTTAGAATCTTTGGTAAGAACTCGTATGTAGAATGCATGTTAGGATTGCGGGTAGTTGAATTTTACACTGCTACATTTTATTTTTAGCTACCCACGTATGCTAACCATCAGTGAACTCGAAAGAGGGAACTGTTAGGTGATCTAGTATGCTACGTTAGATTTAAATTTGAGCTCTCTCGCATCATTTAAGGGGTTAGGAATAACACTACTATCACATGCGTCGCCCAAATTTAAGTATGAAAAACTGTAGAGGAAGTTGGGTTTACCATAAATCAATGAGCGCGGAAATACTCATTAGAATAGGGAAGCATGAAGTCTAATGTACCATTATCGCATGATTAGCATCTTCTGCATCTGCATTTTTACCATTGCTTATTTACTTTGCATTTAGAGTCTTTAAAAACTTAAACAACTATCAACTCTATTTTACATATTTTGCATAACTCTTAAGTTAGTGAAGTTAATTCTAGACACTAATCCCTATGGAGAACGATAAAATAAATACTTATCACTTGCTGCATTTCTGACCGCATGTACTTGCGTGAAAAAGATTCTGAAGTTGATACTTAGCAATAGGTTACGCTTAAAAATTATTCATCATATATCTACATCGGAAATCGTTAACCATGGTTCGAAGACCTATCCAAGAAGCAATAATAGTACTCCTTCCCTGCTATGCAATCCAACATTTGGTCTATATAAGGTAGAAGAAAATGATCTTTCTTGGTCACCTTATTCAATTTCCTAGTCCATTCACACTCTTCATCTAGTCCCAATCCTCGTAAGAATTAACTCATTTTTTTCATTACGGATGACGGTAGTGCCTCCTTTCTTTGGTACATATTGGATTGGACTGACCCATTGGGTATTCGAGATCAAATAAATTATTCCAGCATCTAGTTATTTGATCATTTCTTTTTTCACTACTTCCTTCATGGCTGGGTTCAGTGTAAGAACCCGACTCTAAAACAGTCCTAAACCCAGTTCTTACTCAACATGAATGGTTCAAAACATTCAACTTAAACTTTAAACCAACCATTAAAACAATTTCCTGTTTATTCATTCAAAGCGGTTCATAAGATAAAACATAGTTAAGCCTCTGGCCAGAGTTATTCAAAATAAGATTAAAACATGAAATCATTTATAACCCAACTATCCTGCATGCTGATTAAGACAATAGAATAAAAAATCAAAACAGCGGACACCCATGATCAAGCAGCTCCCCCTCTAGCCGTACCGGTGCTGTCCCAAGTTACCCAGTGGAAAAACCAAAGAAATAAGGGTGAGTACAAAGGCACTCAGTAAGAATCTCCAACCAGGGTACAGTACGCAAGTCACGTCATCTAGCATCATAGCATACAAGCAGAACATCATCACAAAGGCAGTCTCAACACAAGTACAATCATAGCATGTTCAAACCATCGAAAGTCTCTAACTCTCGGCTAAGGATCCACTGTGAATCTCTAAATGGGTTATCAAAATAACCTCCAGAATCTCGAAAGTCTCTAACTCTTGGCTATGGTGACCAACTCACTAGGATGATCCTAGACACTTGGGTGAGTACCCAAGCGTCTAGCTCTAAACCTGTAACGGCCCAGTTCTTCATTCCAGTTTCTCATGTACGTTCGGTTAGTTTTTCTGATGTTCGGTTGGGCCGTTAGGGC
>JBBMKA010006030.1:0-10761 GCA_037833695.1 Sechiopsis laciniata | reverse complement strand
GAAGCTTTGGACAAGCCACGTCATCATTCTTCTTTTTAATATCTTATTTAAATTGTGTGTTTGGGATTTTGCGAACAGAATGCACGGAGATGAGATGAGACAATAGAAAAATCTTATTTGGAATGCATGGGGAATAGATGAAATGTTAAGGTATGTGATACATTTTTTGTTAACTTGTCTTATGTTTTTTTTTTTTTTTGTTGAATACTAAAATTATCCTCAAATTTTTAGCTATTAACATAAGTATGGAAATATAACCACTATTATAAAAAAAAAATTGTAAGTAATATAAAATCAATATCATATTACCCTTATAATATTAATTTTTAGCTATTATCATGTACGACCTAATAATCATGAAGTTGAAATTTCGAATATCCCACACCTAAACCCAACATAGAGGGCACTACTGCCTGACCGTGGAGTTGAAATAGATTAACACTTATAAGAACCCATAATTTTAAACTACGAATCTTACGAACGTGCTGACTTAAATACGGTTTAAACATGTATTTTTCGAATTTCAAATTTAAAACAAGCAATTGCTCCTGTTGAATTTATTCCAAATAATAAGTAAAAGCCTTTGGCCAAGGTAGTTTCAAATACAATTTAAATAAATAAATGAAATTATGCAAAGAGGCATCCATGCCCAAAAGTTTAATAATAGTTAACAGAAATAACATGAGCTCTTAGGATGCCTAACAAACAAATGAAAGGAAATTCTATCCTATCAACTACTCAGACTAATACAGCAATTTTCACCCATGATCACTTCAGCATCTCCTAGCTAATCGTCTCGGTGACATCTTTACTTACCTGGTGGAAAAATAAAACCATAGAAATGGTGAATATAAAAGAATACTCAGTAAGAGCTCACCAATAGGGAAACAATGTACAAAGTAGAACTAAACATGCTAGCAATACATATCTACTATTGTCTCGACATAGCTTACTAACTGTCCATGAATTTCGTTACATGTCTTTCTCAATCAATCAACCTAGCTTTTTACTTGGTCATGAGGTTTGTTGCATGACTCTCTTGTGAGGTCCTTAAGACACTAATTTAAACTTTAACAATAAAACAGGTTATGAGGTACGCTACACAACTTTCTTGTGAGGCCCTTAAGACACTCACCTAAACATAAAAATACGACAAGTCATAAAGTTCGTTGCATGACTCTCTAGCTAAAACAAATCAATCGTTACTGGTGTACTGACGACACCGGTTCAGGTGAGCCATCACCTGACACTCAGTGCGTGTACGCATACACTGCATGGTGCTGTAAACCAGTCAGGTGTAGGCCTACACAAACTGACCTGGTCTAGGTCGACATGTCTAACAACTCGAAGAAAGGTGTCCACTGAGTCACGGTCCTGAAGGCCCTCACCAGCGATCCGAGTCAGCCTGTTCACACCTATTGCCCTAAGCTAAAACCCTCCCATAGCTGGCGTACAGTATGATCAGGGCCCGCCTATAGGGCTACAAACTAGGCATCGTCAGGGCAACGTGTTATAACACATTCCCAGCTATCGGGCGCGGGATTAAAATCCTCAACGACTCCGACCCAATGAGACAACATTACGTCGTGTCTCTACAACCTCTAGATGATGACAACTAAGAGTTCTATTACAAATGCTTATCAGCTTAGTCCTAACAGATCACAAAACATGCTCGATATTCTAATATAGTCACCCTAACAGGATATTACTCATTACATGATCAGGATTAGCTACATACTAACACACGTTATCACCAGCTCACACACATACCAAGAGAAGTACATAACAAGCAACAGAAGTAACAACATACTAGGACCCTATTATCCTAGCATGTTTGTAAGAAACATATATAGATATAATTAACATTCAAGATAGCACCCTGGAACCCCATAATCCCGAGGCTCCACATACAAAACAAACAAAATAACAACATACATACAATACAATTCAACGCTATACATATCAGCAACGCAGTCAAGCATCAGTAATTATCAGTAGCACGGTCTCTTTCGCATTGTGTAGGGTCCACACAACTCTAGTGAGAAAATCCTTACGTGTTTCAACAATATAGAACAGCCAAGAAAATGCTCCTTGAGCTACAGTCAAAAGATCAACAAAAACCCAACTAAATCAATCTAACAATTAACCTTAAATCAGAAAATTACCCAAAACAAATGATGATTAACAACGAGACCAGACCAAGAACCTTACCCAAAATCTCGGACACAGCTGTCCAAATCCGGCGAGGTAAGAAAAATAAACAGACCAACGAATTCACGCTTCAATCTGCCAAGACTCTAAATCAACAACAAAACCCGAATCAACTATCGATTAACCACGAGATATTGAATGTGAAAACTTACCAAAACTCAAAATCGACGTTGGGCGCTGATCGAAGGTGCACATAACGAGCTGGGCACGGATTCGTCAATGTGTTGTGACAAGGATGCGGGAGAATGAGCGTTGAGCGCTGATTGCGTAGTTGCTCGCGCGCAGACTGAGTAGAACGAGCGTGATCTCGCGCGCGGTCTCCCACTTGTGTTGCATTTGATAAATTTGCCCATATCTAAAGTAGTCATCCGTAAATGATACAAAGTACTCATACCCTCTCCGACCTTTAACATTCATCGTAACGCGTAGGTCTTTTAGTCATCTTGCCTTCTATGCAAGATTCACATACAGGTAAAGTGTCCATCTTAAACTCAATTAGTTACCAGTTTTTACTAACATTTCAATCCTATTGAAATTTTTGTGACCTAACCTTAGATGCCAAAGATATGTATTTGATTCAGGAGAAATTTTTTATCGTTTGTTTGTTCTACTATTTGCTGTTTTAAATAATTCCGTATTTAGAAGTGTCTCACAAACCATAGGTTTGAGCATACACAAGTTATTTTTGTTAATTGCCAAACAAAGCTCCAAGCCATTCTTTGAAATAGAAACTAAATTTACATTAAAATTTATTGAATGAAATTGTTCTACAAGGCAAGAAACTTAAATTAGGTTCCTTTTAGTCCGAGCAACCAACAATACATTCTCTAAAAAAGAATTGCTGAAAAATAACTTGACACTTTCAACAATTGTTGCCGAAACAACTTCACCGGTCCCCACCTTCAAAGTTATCTGCCCAGGTTCTAACTACTCCCAAGAGTCACTTCCCAGAAATGAAGAACAAATGTGATTAAGTTGTGCTTGAATCTAATATCCAACCATTGGATGATTCTTCCACAAAACAAGACTCTAGAACCAATAAATGAGATTTACCTTCTTTGTCTTTCTTCATTCCTTTGTACTCAAGACAAGTCATTTTCCAATGACCAAACGTTTGACAATGGAAACATTTTCCATCCTTCTCGGCCTTCACTTTCCTTGGAGCATTGTACTTATTCTTGCTCCCACCAAGCTTTTTTTTCTTTGAGAACTTTGCCTTGAAGGTCCGACCTTTAGGCTTGGTCCCTAAACCCGTGGTTCCATAACTTTTATTCTTGGTGACAACATTTTCGTCCCCCCTCTTTGTCTTTGACTTTCATCATGGACTCGAATGTTTGAAGTTCATTGAGAAGAGTAGGGGGGGGGGGGTTAAAGGCAATCTTGTTCATAACAATATTGCTATTAAATTGTAAGAAGCTACTTTGTAGCATCCCGAGAATAAAGTTTACTTAGACTAGCTTTGTCTATTACCACCTGGAGAGCATCAAGTTTTACCTGAGACGACGACTGCCCAAAAATTTCATAAAGGGCTCTCATTATCTCTAAAACAGTTACCATGTTCTCTAGTTTCTTGGCTAGAACGTCTGAGACACTTGCCAAGATATAGACCCTTGCTTTTTCATTAGTATTATGCCAACGATCATGAGCCTTACGAACATTTCGTGCCGCATTAAGTGCCAATGCCTAAGGACATTCCTCCATGAGAACAAACTTCTTGTCATCGACAACAAGAATCGTGTTGATATTGTTTTTCCATGTAGTATTTTTCTTTGGTTAATTTGTCAATTGACATTATCGAAATAAGTGATTTAGGCGCTGTGCTGAAATAAGAAAAAGAAAATTTCAATTTGATTGTCATTAAAAACGTCATTCATAGGTTTTGACATAAAATTGATTTAAAAACTTTCCAAGTTAAAATCAACGAGAAACCCTACAATTGTTTAATTTTAATGCCATGGTACAACTACAAAGATTTAGAGTAAGTGCCGTCGAATGATAAGACAAGTACTCCTCCCTAGCGTGATACCCTTCTCAACTAGAAACTCAATACCAGGATAATTTTTATCCCTATAGTTCCAGCTACCATTTTTTTTATCTAGGATTTGGCTAACTCCTTAACCAATCCCTTAATAGTGTAGCCTATCAATTCGAACATGTTAATCTCTCTCAATAAATGTCGCGAATGATAAGTCAAGTACCGATCGAGATCACAGTCCTATCCATTTTGGAAAACTTACCCTGATATTGATCCTAATGAACACACACCGAGGGGGGTCGACTCAAACTGCCGACACGTAGCCCCACTAGGATCTCACGATGCAAGTTCTTGATGGAGATCGTAGGAGCAGTTGACACCGATCCTTCTCCCACTATTTAGTTTTGAATAGGGTTCCCTCCCACTCAGATGAACTAGGCTAATCTTGTTCATCCAAGTCTCAATCTTTTACCTATCTTGGTTAGATTGATTTTTAATGTGAATTGCCAAGTTTTTACTCTAAAACTAATCACATCATTTGAGCTTGCACAAAATGATCTATAATTCTTGGTCGTTTCAATCCCCAAGTCGTGTTCCCAGGTAGAGGTGTTCCGTAAGCCGTCATCTTAAATACCTCTATCCTTTGATAGAACCTTCCTTAGGCAGGGTTCCCTTCCAACCAATTCTTACATAATCAAATTGCTCTTTTATTAATCCTATTAACTAAAGATTTGAGTGATAACAATTAATCCAATTAATTCTATAAGCTTTTATGGATTATTAGGCTCTACCCATTTTAAAAGAATGTATTCATTTTTGTAGCAGATTTAAAATGAATATTGTTTGGATTCTATTTTGAAAAATTAATTTTCAAATATATATAATCCATACATATTTGAGATCTATATGTTTTTTTTTTTTTTTGAAAATTGGAAAATCGAAGCGGTGTCAATGGAGTTCCAGCAAAAATCCAATAGGTTAAGCTCGATGGCGGCGCAAAGGGAGTTCCGGCACAAATGGAGTTCCGGCAAGAATGCAACTGGTGGGCCTACCTCAAAATTTTGTGAAAAAGCTCATAATGTGACATAGGTGGGTTTCTTGCGCACAGTGAACAAGGGGGAGGGATTAGCTGAGAACCTGTGAAGTGGCATAAGATGGGTTTCTTTCTTGTGCACAGTGAGGGGAGGGGGTACTTTTGTCTTTTATTATTAAAATGAATTTCTTCAATTAAAAACAAAAATTACTTTTGTTAAATTTTTTACTTTTGACTACATTTGTAATTATTTTCTAAATTTGGCTTAGTTCTAAACAAAGCCCTAAATTATTATAAGTTATGAATACAAATTCAATGTTATAAATTATTGAAATTTAATTGCTATTTCAATAATAAATTGATGTCCATATTGTTAATATTTAAAATAAACACATAATTTTATACCAATAATTTAATAATAATTATTTTTCAAAGTGAAAATTTGTAAATACGATTCTTGTAACCTATCTCTAAACAATTGAAGCTTTATAAACTTTTTATTATTTAAAATGATTAAACAAATAAATGCAAAATATTTAATTTTAATTTTCAAAATTCAATTTATTTAAATAAACATTAGATATAGTAATAGTATAATTACTATAATTATAGACATGTATATTACTCTATTTAAATAACAATAATATTCTAACCACGAATATATCAAACACAAGAAAATAAAAATATAAAAACAAGCAAAAAATACAAATAAAAAGATGGAAAAGTGTTAAAAAAAAAAAGAAAAAAAAAACAGATGAGATGAGAACACCTTAGACCAAATTAGATATTGGAGCCTAACAACTCATCTCCACCAAACAAGATGTTGAGTTATTATTATTATTATTATTTTTTTGGGTTAGTTTAAAGTCATATAAGAACTCTACCAAAATTCTAGATAAAGTTATATAATTGGTTTATATGGTTTATACTTATTTCATTATACTTAATTTCATAAATTATCACTTTTATTTTGAACCTCAATTTATAAGCCTTACCTAGGGATGCCGATTTTTTTTCCTATGGGATGGAGAATTTACATCTACGTCTGAAATAAGTAGGAAAAGAAAAATCACTGCGATCTCAATGCAGACATGAACGAGGAATATATTCTACATTTACGTTTCTATGCAGCATATATACGTTTGAATCTATTTTTATTATTAATTTTAAGTTCTAGGTTCTTTTACTTATTCACTCGAAAACGCTTAAACTAGAATACCTTTCGAAGTATTCTGGTGCTACAATTTAGAGACGGACCAATGGTATCTCAGGTATAGGCGAGCGACCCTCCAATTTTCTGATTTTCAAATAAAAAAATTGCTCACTTATTAAATGTTTTTATGATAAATATTTATATATAAATATATAAATTTAAGAGGTTTAAGATTTTTTTGATAAAGAATTAATCATTTAAATGAAGATTCATAGTAAATAATTAGCTATTTGATTACAAAATTCAAAGATTACTTAATTAAAATCGTTTAGAATAAATCAGATGTAGAATAATTTTCCGCGGAGAAATTAAGATCCTGGTGAATTCCTTGCAGGAACCTATCTCCACTCTTATTAGGTGAATCACACATCATGTATTAGCTCATTTGGTGAGTTAATGTTTAACTTGGGTTAATTAAGGGTTAGTTTTAACTAATCATGAGAGATGTGTAGAAGCTAGTATATAAGCTTCATTTGGGGGTTTCTTGCAATTTCGAAAGTGAGAGTAGAAACCCTAGCCACCTTTGAGAGCCATTGTACATTCTATCAATGGCATTATGATGGTGGATCGAATAAGCTCAATCAATCCATAACAGTGGAGTAGGGACGTTCCTGAACCACTATAAATCCGGTGTGCTTTGTCTCTCTTCTCCATCATTCTTTATTTGGTTTGATTTCATCTTTATTTGGTATTTGGTTTGATTTTGATTTAGATCTATATTTGCACTTTGATTTGGAGTAAATCTAGCAATTTTGCACTACATCCACAAAATTGAGTGGAACATTTGGCAGGAATGGAAAATGAAATGAGAGTCGAAAAACTCATCATACTCAATAAGTATTGAATAATAATTAATATAAATTGTAAAAACATCGTTTTTCTTAGTATATGTTGGGGGAGGCGAGAACATAAATCTTATAAAGAGAGTACTACTACTCTCAAATAAATAAGAGTCAAATAACGATTATTGAGATCGAACCCGTGAGTACGGTGTTAAACTTGATAACTACCCAACAATAAAACTATCAAACTACCAACCCATTCGATAAAAATTGTTGATTTTTTTTTTAAATTTTATTAATTCTGATTTAATTTAGTATCTTATTTATTAATCGTATTTTTAATCTTTAGCCATTAATCAGATCGTGTAATAGTGCGATAGTGGATCCTAAATTTAGGGAATGGGAATAATGCGATTTATTTTTAGGTTGTAATTTTTCTATAAATTACTGAAGTAAAAATCAAATAAACAAGGGTGAGTTCAGCAAATTTTTCTTTGCATTTTTTTTTTCTCTCTCTTCCCAAATACAACTTTCTTTCTTCTATTTAATTAATTTTCCAACAAGTGGCATCAGAGTCAAGTTGTCTGTTATCATGAATAATTCTACCCAATTATCAGTTCCTATTCTTGATGGAAATAATTATAATCGGTGGTATGTACAGATGAAAGTTCTGTTCAATTAACATGAGTTATGGGATATCGTGGAAAATGGAGTGTCTGCATTAGCTGAAAATGCAATTGATGTGCAACGAGTAGCGCATCGCGAACAGAAGAAGAAGGACAAAAAGACGTTGTATTTCATTCACCAAGAGATGAATGATGAGACATTTGAGCATATCGAAGGAGCAACGACCTCAAGTGAGGCTTGAACCATTTTGTCAACCTCTTATAAAGGTGATGGAAAGTTCAAAAGGGTGCGTCTTCAAACTCTAAGAAGCCAATATGAGTTGCTGCAGATGGAGACCACAGAAACTGTTGATGAGTATATCAATAAGATTCTTGCCCTGACAAACCAAATGAAAACCAATGATGAAACACATTCAGAGCAAACAAAAGTGGAGAAGATTTTAAGGTATTTAACTCCCATATTTGAACATGTTGTTATTGCAATTGAAGAAGCCAATGACCTGTAAAAAAATGAAAGTAAAGTTATTATCCGGTTCCCTAAAAATGCATGAGCAGCGGATGAATTATAGTAAAATTGAAAAACCAATTGAACAAGCCTTACAAGCACAAGCCTCAATTAATAGTTTACATGGTAGTTCACCAGGCAAAGGTAGAGAATGTGGTCGTAGCTATTCCAACAAAGGTCGTGGTGGCCAGAATCATGGAGGTACTGACCAAAATATCATTGGTTCAAGTAAAAAACCGAATTCAAATTCCTCTTGGCAAATAGGACGTGGCTGTGGAGGACGTAGGGGCATGTATAATAAATCAAATGTGGAATGTTATAATTGCCACAAGCGCGACCATTATGCAATTGAGTGCAGGTCAAAAGGTGACAATCAAGCTGCCAATTGTGCTAAAAAATAGGATTATGAAGAAGAGGATCATGCATTATTAATAGTAGCCACATCAAATAAAACTCCAAACTATCAGACTTGGTATTTAGATATTGGTTGCACAAATCACAAGTATGGCCATAAAGAGTTGTTAGCAGATTTTGATGAATCGTTTGGCACAAGAGTGAAATTTGGTGATGGAAGATTCGTTCTGGTAATTGGAAAAGGGCGAATTCTTATAACATTGAAGAATGGTGATCACATGAACATTTCAAATATTTTCTACATACCTGATATGAAAAGTAATTTGTTGAGTATGAGACAGTTGGCCAAAAAGGATTATGTGATGCACGTCTTTGGAAATAAATTCTTAATTTTTGATAAAGAAGGTAATATGATTCTTGAAACCTTTTTATCAAAAAATCGTATGTTTCCAGTAGATTTTAATATGGGATATTTTAAGTACTTGAATGCAATGGTGAATGATGAATCATGGTTATGACACTTACGTTTTGGGCATTTAAATTTTCAGAGTTTGGAAAATATTTCCAAACATAATTTAATGAAAGGTTTACCCAATATTCATCACCAATTGTGTGAAGCTTGTATTTTTGGAAATAATCATAGGATAGCTTTTGTTAAGCAGTCTTGGTATGCGAAATTTCCTTTGGAGCTGATTCATATGGATTTATTTATTGAAGAGCAAAGATGAGGTATTTTACTGCTTTAAAATTTTTTAAGTCATTTATGGAAAGATAGAGTGGCAAATTAATCAAGACGTTGCGTAGTGATGGGGGTGGTGAGTACAAGTCCTATTAAGGGACGACAAACCTACCCGGATCTCCACAATAATATGATATTGTCCACTTTGGGCCTAGGCCCTCATGGCTTTACTTTTGGGCTTCCCTCAAAAGTCCTCATACTAATGGAGATGTTTGTCTTTCCTTATAACCAAAGATCTACTCCTTATTTAACCAATGTGGGATCCTACAACACTTTGTTTGTATTTCCAACAATCCTTCCCTTGGACAAAGTACCTCATGCGAGCCTCTCTGATAGTCATTACACTTAAGCACGCCTTTACTCAAACCACGATTCCTTCCAAATTACACTCGATCAAACCGTAAAGCCCAACCACGGATCCACTCGATTTATGTTTGAGTGCACAACAGCTACCCCTCACCAAGGCAACCATTTCAGAAGCACTCCTCACTCGAGCACTTGTTTCAGAAGCACTCCCACACTAGAGTACATGGATGTTCAAACACAAGCACATTCAGAAGCACTCCCACCGGAGCACACATAAGGCATCTCAACCACAGATTTTCATCATCACTATTTCATACCTCATATTGAGGCTCATAAATCTTTGTTTTATACACGAGGTTCTTCCGATATGGCTAAATTAGGAGCACAGCTTTGATACCACATGATAAGAAAAGACAAACATCTCAATCGGTATGCGCCCTTTTGGGATATGCCCCAAAACAAAGCCATGAGAGCCTATTATGCCCATAGTGGACAATATCATACCATTGTGGAGATCTGGATAGATTTGTCGTCCCTTAAACAGTCCAATGATTTCAAAAGTCAAGAATTTGGGTTCTAACATGTAAGAACCCGACTCTAAAACAGTCATAAACCCGGTTCTTACTCAGCATCCATGAATTTAAATACCATTAAATTTGATAAGTAAGACAAACAACAGAAATTTAACATTTGATAGGAAATTGACAATTAAAAAACCGTTATTAAAAACCATTATTATATAAAGCCTCTGGCCAGAGTATACGAAATCAGTACTAAAACAATTTTTCCAAAATAGTCTAAACATACTGAAAACATAAAATAAATGAAAGAGACTATGCAGCAGACTCTCATGATCAGCCAGCTCCTCCTCTAGCCGCCCCGGTGCTGTCCCAAGTTACCTAGTGGAAAAACCACAGAAATAAAAGTGAGTACAAAGACAATCAGTAAGAATCCCCAACCGGGGTACAGTACGCAAGTCACATCATCTAGCATCCTAGCATACAAGCAGAACAACAT
>JBBMKA010006029.1:0-10764 GCA_037833695.1 Sechiopsis laciniata | reverse complement strand
TATATATATATATATATCTACAGTTTTCATTTGTTTCAACATTTTAGTTTGATTGGTGCATGAATGCTATTCTGGTGTTTCATCCAGAACCTGAACGAACCCTTCGAAGACGGATTCGTGAACAGAGAAGGAGAAACCGCAGAGGAATGGATCCCATGGCACATCATCATCTTGGAATGATAGATCCACCAGCAACAGCAGCAGCGGATGTGGAGCTTGGAGCAAATGCGAACCCAAATCCTAATCTGCCGCCAGCACATGAGGTAGATGAAAGAGACAAAGTCATACGAACTCAACAAGGAGAATTCAATCATATAGCATATCCAGGTATGGTAGACCTAATGGTGAAGGAAGACGCCCTGTATTAACTACTAATATGTACAACATGCTTAGAGTTAATGAGCCTTTTAGAGGACTTCCTTCGGAAGATCCGCATCAACATTTGCATAAATTTTTAGCTGTTAGTGATGCTAACCAGGAAGTCGGTATTTCTTTGGAAGATACTTGACTGTTTCTGTTTCCATATTCCTTATGGGATAAGGCCAGATACTGGATAAATACGCTACCAAGTAATTATAATTGGATGCAAATGGAAGAAAACTTTTTAGCAAAATACTATCCTTGTGCAAGAAGCATGAATTCTAGGCATGAAATCACTAGCTTTAGGCAAGAAGATGATGAAACTATAGGAGGAGCATGGGAACGGTACAAGGAATTTGTAGCGAAATGTCCATACCATGGTCTATCTTATACGCTTCAAATCGAACATTTTTACAATGGATTATCGGAATCAGACAAGGCTATTATTAACGCAACAGCAGGGGGATGTCTGATGAATAAAACATACAATCAGGAGTACCAAATCATCGAAACAACTGTTAAAAATCATGCGCCTAAGATAAACCAAGGACGAAACCAAGATAAGACATCAGGTAAATTTGAGCTAAGTGAAATGACCGCCATAAAAGTACAATTGGCTACGCTGACGAACACTCAAAAAAATGTTTAAATGACTACACCGTCGAACGCATAGACAATTGAGCAATCAACTTCCGAATTATGTGCACTCTGCGGAGGCGATCATATGTACGAATTCTGTAGTAAAAACTTAGCATATGTCAATTGTGTTGGGAATTCAAATTCACGATAGCAATACAACCCTTATTCAAATTCGTACAATGCCGGATGGAAACAACACCCAAATTTTTCGTGGGGAGGACAAAGCAGCAACACTAACCAAGTGGGACAACAGCGCACATTGCCACGATTTGGATTTGGAAGCAACCATCAGAAAGCTCTGCAATCAGACTCAGCACTGAAGAATTACATAGTGAAGAACGACATGGTCATAATGGAACATCAAACCCTTTTGAAAACTCAATAAGCAACTCTTTGGGGGCTGGAACTGCAATTAGGCCAAATCGCAGCAGATATAAAAAATAGACCATTAGGACAACTACCGTTAGATATGGCAGGATCTAGGAGAAATTGTAAGGAGCAAGTAATTGCGATTGAATTACGAAGTGGGAAACCTTTGATGGATAGTGAGGAAATTAGGAACTATCAGGGAATATAAGCCCCAACGGAACCATCAGTAGGAAAGCAACCAACAAAGGGTGCGAATGAATAACCGACCATAGCAAAGGAAGCAACAAACGTGGCAAAACCATTACCTATTTACCAACCACCATCGCCACCATACCCTCAAAGGATCAGATGTAAAGGATACGAGTCTCAATTGGAGAAATTCACAAACATTTTGAAACAAATCCACATCAACATTCATTTGGTTAACGGGCTGCGACAAGTGCCGAACTATATGAAATTATTGAAGGATGCACTTAAGGAAAAAAGCAAATTCGAGGAATTCAAGGTAGTAGCATTAAACAAGGAATATAGTGCAATCATTCAAAATAAAATCCCAAAGAAAGAAGTCGATCCTGGGCAGTTTACCATTTTGGTCAAGATTGGTAGGAATCATATTGGGCGAGCACTTTGTGATCTAGGTGCTAGCATCAATTTAATGCCACTATCAATTTATAAAAAGTTTGGAATAGGTGAAGTGAGCCCTACAACAGTAACAATTCAGCTAGCAGATAGGTCGATAACTCGCCCTATTGGAAAATTTTAAGACATCGACAAGTTTGTTTTCCCAGCAGACTCCATCATGATTTCAAAATTTTAAGACATATTAGTTCAGATATGAAAAAAAGTTTGAATTTAGTTCTTATGATTTAAAAAACACGAGTTTAGATATAAAATTTAGTTTCTATAGTTTTAGAAACTAAAATTTAGTCACTATGGTTCAATAAAAATTAATAATTAGTCTTTGTCATTTCGAATCGTTAGCGAATTAAGTACTCGAAAGTTTGATATTCATATGTCGATGAAGAAATTATGAGTTAAGTAAACGATATAACAAAAAATCATATCATTTATTCTCAAATAGTGAGTTTCTATATATTTAATACGTTATCGATTACCTACAATAAAGGCTATATTTGAGGTTTTATAAAATCATATGAACTAAATTCTAATTTTTTAAATTATAAGATTAAATATAACTGTTTTCAAACCATATGAATTAAACTCTAACTTTTAAAACCATAAGACTAAACTCATATTTTACCCTTTCTTTAATAAAATAATTAATAATTATAAAAAATAAATTTAGTTACCAATACATATTATAATTTGTACATAATGAAGGACAATTGTTGCGTAAAAGAGACATTCAATCTAAATTGTTATTATTAGTTGAGCAAAACTTAAGTATGATTGTATACTTTTTTTGTTGATACAATAATATTTAGGAAAAGTAGATTCCAACATGTAGGTTACTAAGTTGTTCAAGTTGTCAGTAGAGCTCTGTTCTTATTGGCGTATAATTCGTATACTTACCATTATATGAACCACATTTTTTATTATTTTTATTTTCTTCCCACAAACATTTCTCTCTCTATTAGTTAAAAATATGTGATTCATATTATGTGGGTAAGTATACACATCATATTTACTAACAAGTAGGTAAATTTTACTCTTACTAGTTTATGGCTTAATATAAATATTTATATTATATTAGCTTGGAAAGGTTATTGTGGTCGTTAATTTAGACTAAATTTTTTTATTAAAATAGTATTTAAACAATATTACTCAGGAGCTGTTTGGATGAGGAGTTAGTTTAAGGAATTATTTTAAGTAGTTATTTTGATTAGTTAGAAATTGAGAGTTGTAGTTAAAAACTCGTTTGAATATGATTTTTATGTAGAGGAGTTAGAGTTAAAAACTTGTTTGGATATGAATTTAAAATGAGTAGTTAAAAAACAATGATTAGCAATAAGTGGTTAAAAATGGATTATTTTAAGGAGTAAAAAATAAATGATTAGAAATGAGTGGTTAGAAATGAGGAGTTATTTTAAGTAGTTATGAATGAATGATTAAAAATGAGTGGTTTGAAATGATGAATTATTTTAAATAGAAAAAATAAAGAGTTATTTTGAGTAGTTACAAAAAAATCGTTTGGATGTAATTTTTCATTTGGATATAGTTTTTTAAAGAAGAGTTAGTAAATGCTCCATTTAAATCCACAATTTACCTTTTTATTTGAAAAAAAACCAAATTTTATTAAAACCAACTACTCCTGAGGGACCGAAACGATTAGTGACCTAGTAGTTTCATTATTATGGTAATCTCATTCAACATCACAATCACATGTTGATCTTGAAAATGACTGAGGATAGCCAAAGAGATTCATTTTAAAGCTATTAAAACCACAGGGGCTGTTTGTTTGACATATTTAGGTAGGATTTAATTTTATGATTTATTAACTCCTAAAAAACCTACATCCATACGAATTTTTACTAACTCCTCCTCATTTTTACTTTTAAAAATAACTCTAATTTCTAACCATTTATTTTTAATCATTAATTTGTAACTACTAAATCATTCTAACCACTCATTTTTAATCATTCATTTTAAATCAATCAAAATCGTTCATTTTTAACCATTCATTTTTAATCATTTTTTTTAACTACTAAAAATAACTAATCATTTTAAATTTACTTCTAAACAAGATTTTGACTCTAACTCAACATTACAAAGACTACATCCAAACGAGTTTTTGGCACAACTCTCAATTTTTAACTACTCAATATGACGTCTTAACCTAAATTCTGCCTAAATATGTCAAACAAACACTCCCCACAAAGTTTACCTTATAATTTAATAACTTTTGTATTTTTACTTTTTGATAGACTTTCATTTTAAAGATATTAAAAAGAAAAGAACAATTTAGAAACAACCATAACCGCACACAAACTATAATGTTACACACATATTTATTTATTTAAAAAAAAAAAAAAAAGAGGGCAGACATGTGTGGGTGTGGAGGCGCCACATATGTTGCATCCATTCTAAAAAGAATTGCATGCGTACCAATAAACTATAAAGTACAAAGCACAAGATTGATGAGACTCACTAGAAAGAGAAAATGAGACTTCAATAGATAGAGAATATGAAAGTCAGATTTTTGTTGAAGTTTGTGGGAGATTTGTTAAATGATTGATTTTATTGCATGTCAAACTTAATTCTATGTAATATGTGGTCTGGTGTTTTTTTTTTTTTTTTTTTGAATAAAAATAATAAGAAGTTTTAAAGAAGTAAAGAATACTTCATTAAAATTTGTGAGCGAATTGAGCAAAAAGTATACAAATTATGGAATACGAGTTTAACAGGTTGAAATAAAAAATAATAATAAAATCTCCACCTCAAAACCACTAAGTTTAGCTAGCTAGATTTAATTTTTTACTCTATTATCTTCACGATTTTGAAGATAATAAGTGAAAAATTGAAACTCATGGGGTCTTTCATTGTTACACTTTTGATGAGGAATAAAAGATAAAATTCATTATGTCTCATATTAGAGATTGTGCAATTTTTTGATGGGATAAATTATTTTTGAGTGGAATGAAATTAAATTGTCCAATTGAATCATAAACTGTTCTTAAGCTATTAAAGCGAGTAATTTGTTTCTAAATTTTTACATAATTTGCAAACCGTTAGACAAGGGAGGAAAAATGTGGAGAGTTATTAAATGGAGATGCAAAGTTGCTTGGGGATCTAGAAATTTATGAGGACAGATAAGATATAATGGGTCAATTCCTTAGAGGACTTAACAAGAAGATTTTCATTCTCAACTTGATCTTGAATCTTATGAGAATTTGGAAAGGATAGTGTGAATAGCAATAAAGATTGAAAAGCATCTCCAAAGGAAGTTTACAAGGTATATTAAAACTAAACCAATTTTAAATATTCATTTATCTTTAAAAAAAGTTAGCTTGCGTATTGAATCTAAGCACAATGTTAGGAAGAAAGTGGTTACACAAAATGAAATTCTTTGTAATTTAGCTGCGACACATACTAATAAGTTTACTAGAAAATTAGATCGTAAAAACTTGTTTGTTTGTAACCGTTCTACTATGATGTACATGTTGGTATATGTGAGTTAGGAAAAAAGCATGCGATTTATTGAAAATGAGATTAATTTACAGCCTCTAAATTGAAAATGAAATTACGTTAAATTATAAATTGATTTTTTAGGTTAGATAAAATCTAATAAATAGTTTATAGTGTCTAATTTAATCTTAAGAATCAAAAATATTTTTTTTAGTAAACCATCATGGAGTGACCTAGTGGTCAAAGATTGTCTTTGTATGTTTAACGTGATGAGTTCAATCTATGATGACCACCTATTTAGAAATTAATTTCTTACTTGGGAGTGTCGGAGATTCGAAGTTAGTCGTTGAACAACTGCTCTGCTCTTTGGGCAAATAAAAAATGACTTGAGAATTTATATATATACCGTATTAAAATATCAATCTCCAACCTATTCTTAATTCGGCCCCGTTTGATAACCATTTCCTTTTTTGATTTTTGTTTTGAAATTTAAGTTTACAACAACTATCTTATCATATATTTTTTCTTACTTGGATATCTACATCTCACTTATAATTGTAGAAACCAAACCAAAATTTGGAAACAAAAAAAAGTAGCTCCAAAAAGTATATTTTTGTTTTTAAAAATTGGTTAGTATTCGCATACTTTCCTTAAGGAAAATTTGATATATTATAGGAAAAGTAGAATACATTGTAGAAAATTTGAGTAAGAATAGATTTAAATTTTAAAAACAAAAAATAGAAAAGCAAATGGTTATCAAAATAGGGCCTAAATTACTAAGGTCCCAATTTGATTTTTTGTTTTTGGTTTTTGAAATTTAAACCTACAACAACTACCTAACCATAGATTTTTTCTTACTTGGATATTTACATCTTACCTATATTTTAAGAAACCAAACCAAAATTTGGGAACAAAAAAAACTTCCAAAAACTTGTTATTATTTTTAAAATTTGGTTAACCTTCACCTACTTTCTTATGGGAAGATGATATATTGTAGAAAAGATGGAGAACTTTGTAGAAACTTTGGTAAAATTAAGCTTAAATTTCAAAAACTAAAAACAAAAAATTAAATAGTTATCAAACGGAATCAAAATAACTCGAAATAACTAATAGCATGTACTTAAAGGTTCTTAACAATTACCAAATGCAAGGATTCTTTATGAATTTAATTAAATTATAGATATTAAATTCTAATTCTTTTTTCAAACTAAAAGAATTAACTTTATATAATTTAAGGAGTGAATATGTAAGGAAATGGGTTTGACAAATAGATTTTAATGTTAGTGAAACATGGAAACCATCCTTCTTTAAATATTGCATGTCGCCAAATGTGGCCGTAGTTTTTTAACTTCTATATAGTATGGTCTGCATTTATCTTTTTAATTGATTTGATGGGAAAACTAATGCAAAATTCCAAATGGATGACATTCAAAAGATAAGAATTGAATGGCCGGGAAGTTAACGGTGTCTTTTCGTAGCCATTTTTGTACAGATGCCCCACATGCAATCTAAACCTAATCTATTACGTTTTTTCATGATAAAAGCTTCTGTCTTTGTGCAGAGGATTGATGCTTTTCAATATCCTAAACAGTAATGTCTGTAAGGTCCCATCGTTTGTTAGGTTAAGGGAAAGTTTGTCTGATGACTATGAATTTCACACTAATATAATCGGAAATATTTAGGTAATATCTAGGCATGATCTACCATATAATATCCGTCTATATGTCTTTATATAGACCATGTCTTATTTTATTTTTAATTTAAAAGGTAAAAAAAAAAGGATGTGGCTCATATTAAGCCATGGGCATTATTTTAAAGATCATGTCCGAATATAACCTAAATATTCCTCCTAATATAATATGGTATGGTATGACTCTGAGCGGCAGAAAATGAGTATTTGAAAAGAATTGTATGTATATGTATGTATATGTACATGTATATGTATATATGTATATGTATATGTATATATGTATATATATATTTTTTTAAAGTGTTTGGAATGGCTGCATAACATATTAAAAGGTTTTGAATAAGAAGTTAATTTGAGTAGTTAAAAATTGGGAGTTGTAGCAAAAAACTCGTTTGGATGTGGTTTTTTTTTTTTTTTTTTTTTGTGAGAAGTTAGGGACAATAACTTGTTTTAATATGGATTTGAAATGACTAGTTATTTTGAGTGGTTAAAAAATAATGATTAGAAATGAGTGGTTAAAAACGAGAAGTTATTTTGAGTAGTTATAA
This sequence comes from Sechiopsis laciniata, assembly GCA_037833695.1. Taxonomy (NCBI): domain Eukaryota; kingdom Viridiplantae; phylum Streptophyta; class Magnoliopsida; order Cucurbitales; family Cucurbitaceae; genus Sechiopsis; species Sechiopsis laciniata. The sequence goes on along the minus strand of JBBMKA010006029.1, from coordinate 3,072 downwards.
ATGAATGGTTTGAAATGAAGAGTTATTTTGAGTAGTAGAAATGATGAGTTGTTTTGAGTAGTTACAAAAACTCGTTTGAATTTAGTTTTTTTAGGAATAGTTAATAAATACTCATTTTAAATCCTCCATAAATTTGACAAACAAACACCCCCTTAAAGTCAGTGTTTTAAGTACATGATTGAAATGAATTAGAGAAAAAATGTTTAATTTTATATAGAGAAGAATTATATTGGTCTTTATGATGATTTTAGGGAATTTACCCTCAGTAACACATTCTACCTCTTATATCATATTTGCAATACAATTTCTAAAATAATTCATATATAGTACATTGATTTCTATTAGTGATAGAATAAGTCTATGACCGATTGAATTCTATCAATGATAGAACTCAAACAATGATTGAACTCTATCACTAATTGAATTCTATCACTGATTGAATTTTATCGTTGATTGAACTCAAGCAACGATAGAACTCTCCCACCGATTCAATTCTATGAGTGATAGAACTCGATTTGTTTTTCCTTCTACAAATGAATTAATTTGGTTTTTGTACTATAAATAGAAATATTTTACCCTTTTTTATTATACATGCAAAATTCTCATAAATTTATGAGGTTAATTTTTAGTGAAATTAATTTAATATTGTTGAAAATTTTAAAATAAGAAAGAATAAAATGCTAACATGTTTCTAAATTTTAAGAAGACAAGTTAATAGGATAATTTTTTAAGAATAATCGGACATTTTAAGTATGAAGAAAAAATTGAAACAACCCTAAAAAATTAGGGATCAAAGTTATATTTAAACTTCTTGATCATTTTTCTTTTAATAATCATAATTTAGTTCTTAAATTTTATCTTTGAAACATATTATGTTTGTGTTAAAAACTATATATCTAGTTTTCAATATGGGCTTTAGTTAAGTAATTAATATGAGATTAGGCTTCAACTTCATATTTTTTTGAATTAATAAATCAAGTTATCTATCATGCCAATCAATTGAAAGGAGGGAGAGAAATTATAAAAACAAAATTCTCATTTTATCCAAACCCAAAAAAATTTGTTTCAACTAATTTATAACTTTTTTCAAAAGATAGGGATGAAATTTGTAACTAACTTTATTTTAATTATTTTATAGTATATTGATAATGATTTTTTTTTTCTTTCTAAACTAGTGGAAACAAATTGTGAAATGCTCAATGTTACGAGGGTTACATAAGTCAATCGAACCATGTATTAGTGAGCGAGATCTTGAAGATATAAAATTCATTGGCAAGAAAGGTTTAAAAGAAATTATAGTTATGACCTAATACAAACAAAATGCACTTTCCTTTTTTGGTAGCTCAATCCTAAAAATTCTAAAGTTAATGGTGTTTCATTTGAGGCAATTTTAGGTTGGGTGACTTCTTGGGAATTTTTCTATGAAGTATGTAAGTGAGAAGAAAACATGTTGGAAAGACTTGTATTGGTCTAGAAGGCATAATCTTCGCTCTTAAAAGAAGTAAAGACAAACAGGTAATGTGGTCAGGTTGTATGAGATGTAGGGGAATGTCGAGGTTGAGAAGGGCCAAACTTGGATTTCCAATCTATAATGCCCCACCTTATCACCCCACCCTTTCTCGCATAAACACCAAAGATACCAATCAATACACATCATTATCGTACGCAATTCAAGGACGTTTATACCGTGCCAGTTTCATTTTTTTGTCTGCCTTCTTCATGGAGAGCAAGCCACTTGAGGCCAAGGTCCTTTGTGAGTCGCCCGTCTCTAATTGGCGTACGTCGTGTGAATTGTCATTCTGGTAACACTGTTGGTACGACCTACTTCGCAAGTGTTGTTGACAATCTGATACTAGTTGTTCATGAGTGAGTATTGAACTCGTGCTTGTGAAAGCGTTCTTTGATGTGCATGAATGAGAATAGTCAACGACGCTATTCAATAAGTATCCCACGTTAAGGACTGTTGTGATTTTTTTTTTTTGACATTACAACAATTGGAGGTCGGGGGATTCGAACCCATGACCTATTGATCATTGGGTTGACACTAATGCCGTTGAGCAACTGCTCTTAGTGGCGTCGTAGTGAGTAATTGAGAACACAACATCACAAGATGGAATTCACTCATTTCTTATTTATTTTGGAAGTAGACAAGTTGCTCCCTTAACGACTCATTACAAGGCTTGAACAAATGGTACTCACTTCTCACTGGCCAGGAGAGATATTGATTTATGGATCATAAACTTCATGTTCATTAGAGGAATCATTTGAACTTAAGGAGAAAGATGTAATTACAGGTCTAAAATAGACATTTGACCGAGCTATAATTACGATCAATTTGTGAAGGATCAATTAGAAGATGGCAGATTATATCTGGTGACATAACTTGTCTTATAGTACCAGATAGCGTAGCTCAGGCCTTTAGTAGTATAAGCATGTAGTTAACAAATGGAGATTGAATTCGAATTCTAGAATTTAGTTGAATCAATATTGTATTGTTGGACCTTCCAATATGTAAGTCCATAGCTCATAAAAATGCTACATTCATAGATATGGAGACTCTAGTTTTGAATGGTTCAAGCTAACTATTAAATTAGTTGGACATATTAATTTTGAGGACTTTAATTTAACAGTAATATTTGGGTGCAGCCATGGCTGATTACCATCAAACAATGAAACTAATGTGTCACTGACGATTTCGATAGATTATGCTAGGTTTGTTAATTTTATTATTATTATTATATTTATCTCATTTAATATAAAAATTTATACCATATCAATTTTATTTATTACTTATGATATATTTTTTTTGTATTTTTATTTTTCATATATAAATACTTATTTTTAGTTAATAATAATGATAAACTTAATTATGATAGTTCGTTCTATGCTCTTTAAATCTATTTTTTCATATATATATATATATATATATATATTTTCGATTAAAATTAAATTTATGGTGCATTTCTCAAAAAATGAATTAAATATGAAAGAAAAAAAAAATAAACTTTCCTTTTTTTTTTTTTGTGTTTTTTCAGATTATCTATCTATATATATATATCTATATCTATATCT
>JBBMKA010006028.1:0-10764 GCA_037833695.1 Sechiopsis laciniata | reverse complement strand
CTGCAGGGTATCTTTGAGACTTTCCTGCAGGGAAGTATAGCCCAAAATTGAATTTGAGGTTTGTGAGACTAAACTTTAAATTATATGTCACCGAAATCTTTGGATTTTAATAAATATTGAATAAATTATTGATATATTTAAAAATATTAGAAGTTTAAACACCTCATAAGCGCACACAAATTAAATGTTAAGTCTATAGACATTATTCTCACAAAAAAAGAAAAAGAAATAATATATGACATACATGTCAAAATTTAAAGATTTAATAAATACAAATACGAAGGAAAAAAAATTATGAACAAAACTTATAATTTAATAACATAATTAGATGCCAACATCAATGTATATTAAATGATTAAGAAATTATGAATTTCAAATTTGATTAATTTTTTTAAAAATAATTCCCGTCTTTTCAATTTTTTTTCAATTCAATAAATGATGATTGGAAAATTTGAATCCTAACTTTTTTTTTTAATAATAAAATTATAATTTTTTAGATTATGGATAGACACTAATTATATTGGAACTAATAATTATTATTCTTATCGGCATTTTTTATGCTATTTAATTGAATAATTAACCTTAAACTTAAACCAAATGAAGATTTTTCGCCCTCTTAAATGTTGGTAAATGCAATATATATAGATCAAAAGATTCGCCCAAATGGAATTGTTTGGATGTTCTAAAAAAGTTTTGACATTTTTTTAACTAATTATATTTAAAATTAAATATTATTTTAGGTGATTGGTAAGAGGAATTACAGAATTTGTTATAAGAAACTTCAATTGTTCTAGTATATTCACTATCTTTTTTTTCTTTTCTTTTTTTTTTTTTTTTAAATCTTTGTTTAGTTTAAGTATATTGACTGTCAAACATGTTTTTTCTTCTATATTTCCATGTCAAAAATTAAAACTGTTTTGTTAGAACACTACCCAAAGTCATAAATAAATTTTTTTTTTTTTGAAGCATGATATTTGAAAAGCAAGAAAATAGGCTAAATATTTAAAATAAAACAATGGTGGACTTTGAGGGTCAATCACAATTGGAAGATCAATTCAAATAAACATAGCTAAAATTTGGTAGTTATTAATTCTCATTTTTATATATATTGAAAAGAAACTTAAAAGAATAATCTTCTTTGATATGTATATAAACTTTTATGTGTTTGAGAATGCATGGTTGAATCATTCCCATAGGACACATTTTATAAAAATTGAGGGCATAATTGGAATTTAAATTAAGCAGAGAATTTCTTTTTTCAAAGAATGTAAATTTAAATCACTTTCAAATCGTTGAGGGATATTTCAAAATAATAATAATAAACAAATTTTTAAGAAAATGTTGAGGGCTTCACATACACCAAATGTAAGGGCATTATTTTCAAATTGCTTTTTTTTCCTCTCTTACTTATTTAGTTATATAACGATTTTAGTTTTGAACTTTAGGTTTTTTTTTTTTTTTTCTAAATTTTAAAAAGTGTTTATAATTAATTTTTAAAAATTATTTAATAATTTTTTTTAATAATAAGTCTTCAATTTCAATTCAGTTGAAAATAAATCCTCAATTTCAATTTTGTGTTATCATTTAATAAAATTCATAAATTTACAAAACACATAATCAAAAGTTAGGAATCTTATCTTTTCAAAAAAAAAAGTTTGGAAGCCTTATTTAAAATTTAGACGTATTTAAAATTTACAACATTATTAAATGCAAAATTGAAAATTTAGAAAATCTATTAAACACTTTTTAATAAAAGTTTTTGAGATATTTATTTTATCTAAAATTTTAAGTTTTGTTTATAAAAAAAAGTCATTAATATTTATGATTGAATCTCTAACTTTTTAATCGATTAGTTATACATAATATCAATAAAACTATGTTCTTGTTGATCTCAAATTTTAAAAGTTGAAACAAAACATGAAATTTTCCCATATTTATTTTGAAATTTTGTGATTATTCAACTTTATGGTGTTAATTAGTCGAATGGAGCATTTGTGGTTGTATTAATAAGCTTTTTTTTTTTTTGGGAGAAATATGTTAAAAGAGCAAGTTGGTCTTAGCATGGGTTCTTATCCTTATTTTTATTTTTTGGAAAATTTGCTCAAATGTACATAATAATTATTATATGTAAGCATTCATGTCACAAACATTTGGCTATGGAAATAAATCAATTGGAAATGTTTGATACATAGCATTTAGTTTTGGAAATATTTATTAAGACACTTGTTTGGTAGTGGGGCAAAAGGAAGTTTGAATAAGCAATTTTGTTTGACTAATTTTTGGAGAATATTTGTTTGTTTGTTTTTGTTTTTTTTTGTAACAATATGCACAGTAAGAGATGGATGAAACCTCCAATTGCGACAATATACATTATATTTTTAAATCTTTACAACTTTGTGATAAATTTTTTTTTCATTTAATTCTAATTAATGATTGGAAAGCATAAATATTTTTATTAATTTGGTTAAAATATTATTTTAATCATTAAACTTTTTATGTTTGTTTCATTTTGATTATATTGCTAGTTTTAGTACATAAATGAAATCACTTGCAAAAGAAAAAAACTTCAAATATCTAATTTTAATGTCGACATTTAACAAAAGAAAAAAAGAGATTAAATTAGTTTTTTGAATTAAGATTTTAAAAGTTAACAATTGTCTTATGAGATGAGTTAAACTAATCACTCGAATTATTTAATGGGCTAAATAATTTTAAAACAATTTCATAAATGAAATCAATCTTTATTTGAATTGATTCTGAAGTCTGTCGCAAAATCTTTCAGAAAAAAATAAAAAAAAAATCAAAACAAACAAACAATGTTACAAGCAACTTAATACAAATTTTAACCAGTTGAAAAATCAGAGAAAAATGGTGGGATAGATAAGAAATGACAACCCAATTCAAATATTCATATTGATACGATAATGTGTCTACAATCTGGACATAATCTTTTTATATCTTTATTTGTGGTCATCCAAAATACTACATATCAATGAAGATGTTTGTCATAATTTATTTATATATATACCGATAATCTAATTCCTCAACTAATTAATGCGAGACAACTTTCTTTTACTTAGATTTCAACTAAGAATTTGGAGTGTATCCTTTTTCTTAGCAAACGATGAATGTGTTAATGACTTTTTCATTGAAAATGGATCAGTAAGGGGTGAACTTTGATCACAATTGAATTTATATATCATATCAATTAAACTCAAATTTTGGTGCCCACTCAACAAGTACTTTAGTGATAAAATATTTTATTTTCTATCTTTTAATTTCAATATTACTTTTTGCACCTTTTCAACTCTTCTAAAAGCATGATGAGACGATTTCAACTAAAGAATGTTGAACATAAATCTTAGGTGGAAAACACCAACACCTTTTATTAAGACCACTAAAGAAGAGATTATAAGACAAGTGTTTAGAACTAACAAAAATTACTCTAGGACTCTTTGAAGACACTTTGAACTAACATTACAACTTTTTTACTTTTTTTAGGATACAAAATATGGTGGGGTGGAGGAGTATTTATAGTGTGAAGTAGGCAATGTGGACCACACATTTGTCTAGAGTAATCCTAAAATATCTAGATATTTTTCACTTTCTAGAACATTCTCTACATGTCCACATAAATCTAACATTTTAAACACTTCTAAAATTTATCAAGAAACTTCTAGAATATGGACTTCTACTTTAAGTGGGCCAATTAATATTCTTAATAATTTGGGCTCTCATAATTATTGGGCTAAACTTCATTGGACTAGTGATGAACTTTTAACAATATTTTCATACGAATAACTCCTAGTGAAAAATAACATATTAAACTTGCTCTTAATTTAACATTGAGATTTATTTGTATATTTTTTTTATAAAATATTTATTTATATTAGATCGTATAACATTTTTTTATAATTATCTTTCTAATGCATGTTATCTCTATACTGACTTATTAAGAAATAAAAAGAAATTAAGCAACAAGAAACAAAAACCAGAAATTATTATCAAACAAATTTTGATTATGTTTCTTATTTTTTATAAGAAACAAGAAACAAAAATAGTTACCAAACATGTTCTTGTTTCTCGTAAAAAACAAAAAATAGGAAACAAGAACGTTATCATACGTGGCATTAGAGTCTACCCCTTTTATTTCTCCTTCTATTTCTCTAACTTAATTAAATTAGTCTACATTTTATTATTAAAAATATTAGTTTACAATTTTATTATTAGGGAGGTTAGTTTACAACTCGAGTATAAATATGTATGTTAGTTTCACTTGAAGGAATAAGAAAAGAATACAAATTACTCTCATACATAGTTCATCTCCTTTATTCTTTTCCTATATTAGCGTCCCATTTCTCTTATTCATCTACCATGTACTTGTTTTGATAGACCTGTGTAACTTGAAGCAAGGACTGCTTGATGTTCCGTGCTTGCGTTCACAGAAGCAAACAAACAAAAGCAATTTTCCCATAAAATGCATGTAGAATGCAACCAAAAAAAAAAACATAAAATACCTTTGGAAAATGTAAGCTCAAGGGAACCGTAGCAATTGCAAGACTCCTCATCACATTTTTCATTCTGCCAGCTGCAGGATTTCCTTCCATTTGCATGTTGAACTGAGAAAAAAAAATAAGAGTCAGAATGTTTGAGATTGAGATTAGTTGTGTAATTCTACAAAAATAACAATAATAACAAGCTAAAATAAAATAAAATAAGAGTTGATTGTAGATGTGGACGTAGATGAAGTTTGAGGAAAAATAATTCTTAAGTGGCTATAATTGTTTTTGTTTGAAACAAGAAACACACTTTTCATTAAGATGATGAAAAAAGTCTAGTGCTCAATGATACAAACTCCTAGAGGAGTGAAAGAGGAAAGAAAAAGTACAAAGAAACAAGATTAAAAGCATTTAAAACAGAAACTAATTAGGACTAAAGAAAGCATTCCAATTACAAAAAACACAGAGTAAGCCATAACTGCTGCTTTTGGGAAGTTGTCAATTACAAATTTTGGATGTCTACCTCCACGGTGATCCAGAATGTCAGTGCTGTTATGACTGGAAAAATATACATTGCATCTAGAGTCGTGAGATCAACAAACCAGAATGCTCCACCATTTTTAAATGAAGGCATTTTCTCTGCCATGTTTGAGACCTGACAAAGAAAATTGTAATTGAGAAAAATACAAGTAATAAGCAGAACATTTCCTTCTTTTTTTTTCTTCTTTATAAACGGAGAGAGTTTCACCACACTAACATGTCCAGGGAACCCGCACCCGTCCTAAGGTCTAGACCCATCATTTCTCATTTATAAGTAAGGCAATACATTACCGCATGGAAAAAACTGATGAAGACGGGACCCTGAATAAAAAGTCCTTTAAATGGGGTAAATGGGCTCACACCAAACCTGCAAGGTCAAAAGTCATTAAACTAAAGATTTAAAGAAAAAAATAATAATAAACGCGCTGATTTGCTGAAGGTTGCTACAGAAAAACAATCTCCTGCAAACATTGCCCGAGGAAAATATCAATATGAAAAGAGAGCTTACTCTTCAATCAGTTTTTCCATTTTTTTTTGCCACTCAGCAACAGTCCTGGGATCCATAGCCTGAGGAGAAAAAATTGGGGGGGGAATATAAAACTCAATTATAGTTCTTCAAAGAGTGACCAAAGTGATGCATAAAATACGATTGCCTTTAAAATAAAGAAAATTTGTGATATAATAAATGAACTAGAAGATGATACTGGCGCATATAAATACAAGAACCGGACACAATACCTGTTTGTGCATCTCCTTAATTTCTTCCATGTGAGGACTTGACAAAAACAACTACACGACAAATGAGAGTTAATCAAGTCTTTAATCAAGGGCACCAATACCCAATTAAAAGTTGTGAATATTCCAAAATAGATAAATACAAAAGATAAGCTCCATCATTAAAGCTCATAACAAGATAAAATCACAAGATCGACGCTAGAATGAAAATGAGCTTGAGGGTTAAAAAATCACAGCATCAACGCCACAGTTCTATCACAGAAGGTGACAGCTCATGTCATAACAAGAGGGTGAACCCTATAATTGAGGAAGCTCTTTAGCCTGTGCAGCATGAGCAAATAGCATCACCCAAGTATTTGGTTGTTTAAGGATAAAGTTACATTGAGTTTACTCCCTAGCATGTTTTTCCCTTCCATGATCCATCATATCAATTATTAAATATTGTTCTAAGGTTCCAGGGCAAAGTCTTTTTTTTTTTTTTTTTTTGAAACAAGGGTAACCACGTCCGTCCCTAGGTCAGGCACCGGAGATATCGAAGGAATAATATCAGTGGTGAGTCTCGAACTCGAGACCTTGAAGGAGTAATGTCAGTGGTTCCAGGGCCAAGCTATATTAGACTATTAAGTTTAGATTTGGTAGGTTTCATATTTTCCTATTTTAGAATCGGTTAGAGTTATTATATTTAGTATTTATTGTTATAATATTTAGGTTAGTTAGATTTTATGGTTTCTTTTATATGTATAATAAATATGTGTGTTCTCACAGATAAATAAAATGTTGAGTTTTCACTCCTCCAAATTCAATAAGTCATTGGAAGGAAAGCTCTAAAAAATCCCTTGAACAAGTGGACAAGTGTAAGAATTTGCATCTTGAAGTTGAAGTAAATGTGAAAATAAAGTGCATCAAATATTGGCATACATTAAATTGTGCAGCTGATTTGAGGTTATTTATCAAAAGTGGAAATGTTGCACCATGAATCAGTATGGTTGATAATACAATGCAAGCCCACCTGATGTATCAAAAAGTTTGATCATCAATGAACTGTTTGTTATGACACAATATATGATAAAGGAATCCAAGAGTGAAAAAATGGGGATTCTCACCAATTTAACCCAGTAAAAGAATGAAGACCATCTATGAAGTACATCAAAGCCTTGACAGGGAGACAAGAATCAGCAGCAGCAATGGCTACTTCATTAGCTACAGCAGCCTGAGATACTGCTGATTCAACTGTTGTATCTGTGATAACTTGTGCAACATCACTCATGAATTCAACATTTTCAGACCCTTCATCGATAGTACTCGACATGTAGCGGCAGAAAAAGGAACCAGCACTTGACGAGAGGAACGTGTTTGGATATCTTCTACCATGAGCAAAGAAATTAGACCCTGCAGATACATTAAAGCTGGTTCCAAATGATCTCCTCTGCGAGAAATTACTGATTTTTTCGTGGGAAACTGAATCCTCATCCACATGTTGGTTTTTACGATCATCAGTATAACCAAATATACTAATCGATGGATGACACTGCCGTGCTATAAGATTTGCTCTTGTGCAAAGACTGCGCCTGTAAGCCATGATTCTGTCTAATAAAAAGAAACAAGTAATCGTATTAAAAAAAACCAGAATGAATTATGTAACAATTAAATTGCAGAACAAGAACAGTATTTTAAAGCCATTTTTTATTTTAATGATATCAGTGACCGACCAGGCAAGATTGACCTCACCTCGACTAATGTCACAGGTCATACCATCTTATCCTTCAATTTTTAGCTCTTAAGGAAACATGTAGGTAATTAATTCCTAGGTAGGTGGCTACCATAGATTGAACTCATCACCTCTTACCTCTCCAAGGCTCTCTTGACCACTCTATGATATTATTTTTTTAAAAGCCATATTAAAAGATATCCACGACAATATGACATGATAAGAATAGACACCATATGTAACCCTGCATGCTTAAATTAAATGATTCTTCCTTTCCATGGAACTCTTTTGTCCATTAAATTTTAAATAACATCCATCAACATCAACCGTTCACTCATAGAACAACCTTCCCTCTCTTTTTCCAGTTCTTCCAGCTAATTGAATAAAGTCTACATCTCAAATTTACAAGTTTATTGGAACGCCAAATGAAATAACAATAATAATAACAACATGATTGATTCTCTTCTTAAATCTTGCTAGACAATTTCTCGAGCAAGTTCACACATTTATCAAACCTATGGATAAGAATCAGAAACCAATATCTAAATACATCCGAAAAATCTTATTCTCTGAGGCAGTTTGAAATTACCTGTCTACACTACAATGCAGTCATGTAATTGATTAATTCCTGCTTTCCAGATGCAAACAAAAGATTAGAGTTTGGTTTGAATGTATGTAGTAAAAAGAAGGTAAACAATGAAAGGAGAAACAAAATCTATGATCCTAGTGATCTTAGGAAACTAGAGTTGATGGATTGTAGCTACCAACCAAACAATTAATTTATTAGGAATTGCCTTGACAACTAAATATCGTAAGGTCAAGCGATATGTCCAGTCACACTAGTTAAGGCGTGCGCAAGTTCGGCTGACAGTTACGGATATCAAAAGAAAGGAAATAACAACAACGTGTTTAGCGATTCGAATTAGGTAAAATCTGCTTGGAATCAAGTTTGAAACACACATCGAGAATAATGAACACAATTAGCCAGTGATTAAGAAGACGAACAGGAAATGGAAATGGAAATGGAAAAAACGATGAAAATAGTTACCGGACTTTGAGGTCGCCGGTCGCCGGTTGCCGGAGATCGCGAGGACGGAAGCGGAGAAATGGTAACGAAAATATTGCTACCTAAGCCATGTGGATAATTATTGTGACTCGGTCTTCTAGAATTCTCCTGTTTGTCGTCTTGTGGAGCTAAAAGGTTTAGAATATTCTTTTCATCAACTTTATGATGAATGTCTCCAAATTACAAACAAACTTTGTTAGAGTAATGCCAAAACAAATATTCATTTCTTTGGTTTATTAATTACCCATATTTTTCTCTCTCTCTCTAACTGTTCACACCACGTGACTGGAAAGTTTATTTTATTTAAAAATAATAATAATTAATAATAATAATAATAATGTAATTGGTGAGGGTAAAACTGTCCGAAAAACACAAACAAAATGTGAGAAAGTAGCTTGGGTATTGTGTGTTTATTAGGAAGAAACAAAATAGAAGAGAAAGGAAAAAGTTGAAAGAGCTTTCGAGGTTTCTTTTCTTTTTGGATATTTTAAGTAAGAGATGGATTTTTTTTTTTTTTTTTTCTTTTGAAAACCACAAAACTTATTTAAAGTTAAAGGTGAAAGAGGAGGATCCTTCAAGAATCCTTCCTTACCTCGGGACAACTGAATTTTCAAGAATCATTCCTTGCTCTGAATTTAGAAGGATGAAACTTTAAGTTTCTCGATCATTAAAAAAAATAATAATAATCTTTTAAGTTAAATTACAAAATAAGAAAAAATATCTTTTTAGTAGAGTTTCAAAATAAATAAATTTATGTTTCACTTTTCAATAATACTTTATTTTAGTCATTAAATTTTAAAAAATGGTCAATTATAAATGTTGATAAAAGTAATGACTAAACTAATTTTAAAATTTAATATTTAAATGAAGTCAATTATTTTGATATTTACGTAAATTTTTTAGTAAATCAAAAAAAAAAAATCATTAGAGAACCAAAACTCAAACGTCAAAGAAAATAGGCATTCAAAACCCATCCTGCAAAATATCATCAAGCTACAAAATAGTTTTATAGGTTTTTCTTTTTAAGTTTAAATTGTGGAAGTGGTCTATAAGAATAATAACTCAACCGTATATTAAACATAAAAGTACTACTTTAAAATAAGATGAGAATCAAATGATTTTTAGGATTCGTAATTTTTATAATAAAATCCGTGACAGTAAAATGAAATTGAATTGTAATCAATCAACTAAGTTCACGAGTCATCAACTCATTTAATAGTTTTTTATATGTTCTTAAACTAAATAACTTTGTCCTGCGAAATTATCCATTTATTTGTGAAGAGGATGAGGTAGAGATTCCATCCAAGAAATTAGCAGACTTAAATTTCTCATTGAAAATTATTTTTAAAAAAAGGAAATACATAATTTAGTAACAAAATCTTTAATAAAATAATTACTTATTCACTCGGATTCTACATTTAAACATAATCTCTCAATAGTTTATGCATGCTTTACCTAAACCATTGTTTCACCCTCTTGGATAGGGGTGGGCACAAATCGATTTTCTTATTCGATTCGGTTTGCTCTCAGTTACATTTTAATTTTTCGGTTATTTTAATTACAGACATTTTCAATTAATTCGTCAGTTCATGGTATTGAAAATATAAACAATTGAATAAATATCTAAAATTAAGAAACATATTAAGTAAATGTTTAAAATTATTTAGTCTATAATATCTAAATTTAATTTTTGAAATTTAATTTCTAACTAAAGAAAATACTTTTTTCAATCATACCTCTATTGGGCGGTTTCCAAACACACAAATTAAGAAAATAATAATAACGTGAGAATGTGACGTGATAGTTGTGATTTCGCTGTAGCGAAATATCCTCTGATTAGGCGAAGTGTGTGTGTGATCCCCAAAGGTTGTGCAAGTATACATAGTCTTTGTTATAGCAAGTTTTAATGTAAGTAAAGGTCATCTCCACAGGGATTAGTGATTAATACCATGCTTAAGAGAAATGAAGAGAGTCAAGTAACGAGTGAAAATTGTTGTGATGAGTCTAAACTAAGCGAAATAAACGTAGTGTAATTTAAATCAGATGTAAATGCACTGGAAGGAGAATAAGACATTTTCGGAGAGCTTCGCTTAAGAGAAACTAAGTTAAGCGAAGACACAGACAATTGAAGGCTCCTCTTTGGCTCTCTCGAGCTCCTAGTTCAGATCTCTCGAACTCAAACACCGCTAAAATCACGCAACAACACTAGGCGAACC
>JBBMKA010006027.1:0-10765 GCA_037833695.1 Sechiopsis laciniata | reverse complement strand
CTTGTTCTTGGACGATTTTCACCAATTGTCAAGGATGACAAACGCCGCTGATTTTCTTCCATCTGATTGGCAATTCTTGAAAGGTTAAGCATCGTTTCCTCCATGTGAGGAATCTGATTAACCGAAGCCTGAATTGCTCCAATGGCTTGTTCAGCAAGTTCAACTTTTTCTTCCAATTTCTTCGTCATTTTTCGATTTCTTCCCAGGATTGAGTGCTCTGATACCAATATGTAAGGTATCAATCTTACAAAACACAATTGAAGACAGAACTTAGGAAATTTATTACTTTAGCCAATTCCAGAGGGCTTTTCTCTCCAAGAACAACTTTGTTCTTTTATAACTCTGTGTCTAATTGCTTCCCTTACCACTCCCATACAATCCATATATATAGATAGAGAAATAACCTATGCTCTTACTAAAAACTCCAGCCATGACTATTGGACTTCCCAATTAATACTCATACTAATAACTCTTGTAATGACTATTGGACTTCCTTAACTACTAATTCCCATACATAAACTTCAGCAATGACCATTGAACTTCTCTAACCTATGTAATAAATAATATTTAGGTAACCAATGAGAGCTATTAATTCTACTCCAAAATACGAGGAGTCTTCTTCTTCCTTCTTGAATAAGTAATCAATATTGGAGGCTCTTCAATAACAGGAAGCCTAACAGAATCTAGAGAACTACACCTTTTTTATTTTTTGAAACAGGAAAAATCGGAGCTTTGCTCCACTATATCTGGAGTAACCACGCCCGTCCTTAGGCCAGGCACAGAAAGATATGGGAGGTGTCTAAAAATTAATTTTATAGGTAAGTCTCGAACCTGGGACCTTGACAGGGGCACACCTTCAAAGCTTAAGTCTTCGACCACTGTGCCACCCTTTGAGGATTGTACCTTTTTTAAAGTCAAGTACTCAAATATGTTGCTTGTTTGAGAGTTGTTTCTCCTTTTGATATTCATTGTTGTCTCGAACACCCATCTCTTGGTATGTTAAAGAAGATTTATCCCTAGTTTAAGTCATTCGTCCTTGTTGAATTGTGACTCGTGTCAATATGACAAGTTTCAATTTCTTAGCTTGACCTCGATAAATGAGCGAGTTTTCTCTTTGAGTTTGTTCATTATGATATTTAGGGTCCTTTTGCGGTTATGTTCAAAATGATTACTCTCGTATGATGTGGTTGTACTTTATGAAAACCCGTTGTGAGTTGCTTTCTCATCTATGTAATTTTCATGTTGAAATTTAAACCGAATTTGGTGTTTCTCTCAAAATTTTAATAAATGACAATACGGGTAAGTACCTTTTAGAAACACTCAATCATATCTCTCCAAAATGAATATTCCAAAAAAAAATTTGGTTGCCGTTATATTTCCTCTAATTCTTTAATTCTATCTACAGGCTACAATATCTGTTGAATTATGTTAAACCCCCAATCAACCCAAAAGCTTAAACTGGTTGGTTGAGGTAAATTTAATTATATCGACTAATACTCTCCTTCACTTGTCGGCTTAGAAATTTGAGAAATGTCCTACAAGTGGAATTTAATTTTAATTGAGGAGGTAACGACTTGACAGGGATTCAAACTCATGACCTCCTACTCTGATACCATTAAACCACCAATCAACCCAAAAACTTAAGCCGGTGGGTTGAGGTAAATTTAATTATCTTAACATGGTATGCTTATTTTGCATAATGAAAGTAAAATTGGTCAACTTCCAGCATGCAGCTGAACTGACCTTAACTCTGCTAGAGAAAATTCCAGATGGCGTGACAGATAGTGCCGGATTATAGGCATGAAGATATCCTTCCATTGATGCCCGTAATCTGCAAGATAAACGTATCATATGTAAGTTTGAAGGAGACATTTGAAGTGTTAACCTTCATCTGAAGTATGCTCTACGTATACCTTCACAGGGTCAAAAAAGTTACGAACTCAAAACATACCAGTTTTGACTAAACAGCCAAAAGGAAATTGCTTGAAACACGTAATTATACAAGAAACAGAAACTGTGCATTATCACCAATAACCATATAATGCAGAGATAAGAATGAAAAACACCCCAGCTGGCATGTCATAGTAGAAAGAGTTGGTGTAAAGGTATGATTCTATATATTAAGAATTCATACCACAGAGGTATAAACATTCAAGATTTAGTAATTGAGCATCAAAATAAGTAATCTTACCGGACACAATCAGAATTTTTCTCAAGGTATGATTTCAACTTTTCAAAACATCTTTTCTCTAAAGGCCTATTTCCAATGGGTCCGTATTCCACTGCTGGAAAAAATTTACAAAGTACATGGTACACCAATAACTGCAAGAGAAGAGAACCAAAAGACACTGAATAAAATTCAGGGCTAATTGAATGAAGCAAGATTACATGCTCCTGAAAAACAACCTGAGTAAAACCTCGTAAACTGTGGTGATGAGAAGTCAATTGTGGTAAAAGAGGAGGAAGCAACTCATCCAATTGGTTGGACTGAACTGCTTCAGTTGCATGGATGATTACATTTGAGGCTATAAATACATAAGAAGAGAGCACCTGCATTTCAATCCTGATATAAATTCACTTATTTGATCAAATGTTTTTTTTTTCATTTCCTGGTATGATATGAAAAAAAAAAAAAAAAGAAGCAAAATTGAAATTTGATTTGATAATGCTATACATAGAAATTCCCATAAATCTCTACCAACGGTTTCTGATAAGGCCCAGCCCAGTTGGCACGTATACACACGGAAATGACGCCGTGACTTGGGAAGAAGGGGAGCCAGGAGTACTTAATTAATAACTTAATATTTTGGTATTTAATGTATTTTGATGGATGTCATAAGTTCCTGGTAGAACTAAAAGGAGAGAATCCACCCTCTCGAATGGTGGTTGGTTGTAATCCACATTTCCAGGCAATTCCACAAGTATTTTGTTAGTCCTGTGTTTTAGCCTTATAGTGCAGGTTGCAAGATCAATAGACTCCTCGGCTGGGGTTCTATCAAGTGAAATCAGAGCGAGAACACTAGGACGCACACGAAGCTCCATCAGGTCGGGAAGACAAGGTAGAGGTAGGATGGAACAATCCGTTCGCTCGTCGGAAAGTGTGGGGGAGGAAATTCCTATGGCAGAGGCGTCACTACAGGAATTGAGGGAACAGGCCAAACAGACGAAGAAGCAAATGGTAGCGCTGTTCGCCGGAATGGAAGAGAACTGAAGAACGACATCCATGATACAAAGAGCTATAGAAAACCTGGCCAGAGGGTCGCCCCTAAGGGGAGGGGAGACGGGCAGCAAAAGAAAGAACCCGCAAGAGGAGACAAGGTCGAAGACGGAGGGAATATTGGGCACCGAGATTCCGGTACGGTAGCGGTTGAAGAGAGTTGACATGCCAGTCTTTGATGGGGAGGACCCCGATGATTGGGTTTTTCGAGCCGAGAGGTATTTTGATATCAACCAGTTGACGGATACAGAGAAAATCACGGTTACCGCCATCAGTGTTACGGGATGGGCGTTACACTGGCTCCGGTGGGAGGAAGAAAGGACACCGTTCAAAGGATGGAGAGATTTGAAGGAAGGGGTATTGAATCGTTTTCGGCCGCTGCAGGAAGGGTCGTTATGCGCAAGATTCCTGGCAGTCGGCCAAGAATCCACGGTGGCAGAGTTCCGACACCGGTTTGTGCTGTATGCAGGGGCGGTGGCATACCTTCCGAAAGAAGTCTTCGAAGCCACGTTCCTCAACGGGCTGGAAGAAACGATGCGTACGGAGTTACTGTGCTTCGAGCCCATGGGCCTGGAGGCTATTATGAGAGTAGCCCAAAAGATCGAAGACCGACAGAACTAGAAACATAAGAGACTTGGGCCAAGCCCGACTAAAGGGAAGACGAATGAACCCAACTCGAGTGGCGCGATGGGGCCAGCCAAGATGTGGGGCGGGTCCACTCAGAAACCTCTGGAAGTTAACCCGATTCGGACCATCTCGTTAGCGACCCAACCTCGCGCAAACCAACCAGCCCAGATTACTTACCCCTCCTTCCGAGACCCGAACTTCAAAAGACTGACCGACTCTGAACTATAGAGCCGAAGAGAGAAGGAATTGTGTTATAGGTGTGACGATAAGTTTTTTGTGGGTCATAAGTGCAAGGCTAAGGAATTAAGATTAATGCTTGTTAGTGACGAGGTGGCAGATGAATTCATGCAAAGGAGTGGAGGCGAAGGGTTGGAAGGTGTTAAAGACGAAGAAATGGAGATGACGGCAGAACTATCGTTGAATACAGTGGTGGGGTTTTCGTCACCAGGAACCATCAAACTAAAAGGAGAGATAGGAGGACACGGAGTGATCCTCCTTCTAGATTGCGGAGCGACTCACAACTTCATATCCCTAGAGTTCATCGCCAAAGCCAAGCTCCCTTATGCCAACTCACGACATTTCGGAGTTATCTTAGGAACAGGGGAAGCCAAACGCGGGAAAGGAATATGCAAGGGCATCCCGATGAAGATGGCCGAGTTAGCATTTGAACAAGACTTCCTTCCGTTGGAGTTGGGCAGAGTATCGACGCCATCTTAGGCATGCAATGGCTTAAGACGTTAGGAAAGACTGAGGTCGATTGGACTTCCCTGAAGATGACGATCGGGTCAGGCGACAGTCGGATAGTGTTAGAAGGGGACCCATCGTTGACAAGAGCGGAGGTATCGCTAAAAAAATTGAGCAAATCATGGCAAAAACAAGACGAAGGGTACTTAATGGAGCTAAGGGTTCTGGAGGCCGAAGTGTCAGACAACTTCAACATCTTAACGGAAACTGAAGAGGGACCATCCAATCTAACAAACACATTGACCGATTATGGTGATGTGTTCATAACAACTCAGAGCTTACCACCAACAAGAGAAGTCGACCATGTAATAAGATTGAAAGAAGGAACAGAATCGGTCAACGTGAGACCCTACCGGTATTCGTTCACACAAAAGAATGAAATCGAGAGGTTAGTGAGGGAGATGCTGATAGCAGGACTCATACGACCAAGTCGGAGTCCTTTCTCCAGTCTAGTGCTGCTAGTCAAGAAAAAAGACAGGAGCTAGAGGTTCTGTGTAGACTACCGTAATCTGAATAACATTACGGTCCCGGACAAATTTCCCATACCGGTGATTGACGAGTTGTTGGATGAACTCCAAGGAGCCAGGTATTTTTCAAAGATCGATCTCAAATCGGGGTACCACCAGATAAGGATGAGAGAAGAGAACATTCCCAAGACCGCTTTTCAGACACACGATGGACACTATGAATTCGTGGTTATGCCGTTTGGGCTAACCAACGCCCCGGCAACATTTCAGGCCCTAATGAATCAGGTATTTAGACCATTTCTGAGGAAATTTGTGTTAGTATTTTTTGATGACATCTTGGTATACAGTCCGAACTGGGAATCACATATAGAGCACTTACAAATGGTATTCAAGGTGTTACGACACAACCGACTAGTGGCGAATTCAAAAAAATGTGCTTTCGGACAAGAGAAAATAGAGTACCTCGAACATTGGGTGTCCTTGAACGGGGTGGAGGCAGATCCAGAAAAGATTAGGGAAATAATAGAATGGCCCGAACCTAGGAATGTACGAGAAATCAGAGGGTTTTTGGGCCTAACAGGGTACTACCGGAAGTTCGTTCTGAAATACGGACCCTGCCGCTGCATGCGTTAACGCGCAAGGATTCGTTTGAATGGAATGTGAACAGTCAGCGTGCCTTCGACGAACTGAAGAATGCTTTGTCCACATTACCAGTCCTGGCCATGCTGGATTTCTCGCAAACATTCATCATAGAAACAGATGCGTCGGGAACGGGATTAGGAGCAGTTTTGTCCCAGAACAAAAGACCAATCGCGTATTTTAGCCACAACCTAGCCCCCAGAGCCCGCGCGACTTCAGTATACGAACGCGAATTGATGGCGGTGGTTATGGCCATTCAAAAGTGGAGAACGTATCTGCTAGGACGGAGATTCATAGTTCGATCTGATCAGCAAGCGTTGAGGCACTTGGTAGAACAGAGGGAGGTCATGCCGGAATACCAGAAATGGCTGTACAAACTGCTTGGCTATGATTTCGAAATCCAATATCGACCGGGATTGGAAAACAAGGCGGCGGATGCCCTGTCACCAGGCCTGAGGGAATATGCCTGGCGCACTTAGAAGGACCCCCGATGGTTGATTTGGAACGAGTACGGTACGACATCCTGTATGATCCACACCTGAAGACGGTTAGACATGACCTTGAGAAAGAAGAGGACCCGCGACCACCGTACACATTAGTTCAAGGGAACCTTTTGTACAAAAACCGGCTAGCAATACTGGCGTCCCCACAGATCCGCGAAGCGATATTACACGCATACCACGACTCGGTTTTAGGGGGCCATTTCAAATTTCTGAGAACGTATAAAAGAATCGCGGCAGAGTTCTACTGGGTGGGAATGAGGAGCGACGTGCTGAGACACGTGGAAAGATGCCAAGTGCGCCAGACAAATAAACACTCCACACTGAAACCGGCCGGTTTACTCCAACCATTGCCTATCGAACAAATATGGGAAGATTTGTCGATGGACTTCATAGAAGGGTTACCCAAGTCAGATAGGTAGGAAACGATTATGGTAGTAGTGGACCGCATGAGCAAGGCAGCGCATTTCGTGCCCCTAAGTCATCCTTTTTCAGCCAAGATGGTAGCCTCGGTCGTAATATAGGAAGTGGTCACGAATTCCCTAGATCTATAGTGTCGGATCGGGATAAAATATTCCTTAGCCATTTCTGGTCGGAATTATTCAGGTTGCAAGGAACTGGACTACATCGGAGCATAGCTTACCACCCCCAATCCGATGGACAGACGGAAGTGGTCAACAGATGTTTGGAGACGTATCTGCGCTGTTTTTGCAGCGAAAATCCCAAATCCTGGAGCCATTGGATCCACTGGGCGGAATACTGGTATAACACCATTTATCACTCATCGTCGCACATGACTCCTTTCCAGATTGTGTACATTAGACCCCCGCCCCCCCTTCTGCTATACGGGGACCAATTGACGACGAATGCCACCCTGGATGAACAGATGCGCGAAAGAGATAAGATGATTGAGCACCTGAAGGAACAACTAACAGTCACTCAGGACAAGATGAAGAGACGTGCGGACGAGGATCGACGTGACGTCGAGTACGACATCGGGTCATGGTTATATCTTAAACTCCGACCCTATTGGCAATCGTCGGTGGCTAAGCGCCAAAACCAGAAGTTGGCCCCAAAGTTCTACGGGCCTTTTCCGATCATGGAAAGAATCGGCAAGGTAGCATACCCCCTGCAGTTGCCCCCCGGATCTAACATCCATCCTGTATTTCATGTATCTCAGCTCAAAGGGATGGTCGGGGAACATCAAGACCTCATTCATCGACCACCAGTACTGACCGATGACTATGAATGGGAAGCACAGCCGGACCATGCCGTGGCCTATCGATGGAACTATGATGCGCAGGAAGCAGAGGTCCTCATCGAATGGAGGGGCCTAGGGATGGAGGAAGCCACCTAGGATTCGATGGAGTTCATCAAGCAGCAATTCCCTTTGTTTCCCCTTGAGGACAAGGTGGTGCTTCCAGTACCGAGGCATGATAAGGCCTAGCCCAGTTGGAACATATACACACGGAGGGGCAAAAGGGGAAAGGAGCACACAGAAATGACGCTGTAACTTAGGAAGAAGGGGAGCCAGGAGTACTTAATTAATATCTTAATATTTTGGTATTTAATGTATTTTGATGGATGTCAGGGGATACTTTTGGAAATAGAACTAAGTTCCTGGTAGAACTAAAAGGAGAGAATCCACCCTCTCGAATGGTGGTTGGTTGTAATCCACATTTCCAGACAATTCCACAAGTATTTTGTTAGTCTTGTGTTTCATCCTCCCTTGAGGAAGTATTTGAATCCTAACCAAATTCTAAAAATCAAAACAAATTTTTGGAAGCTACTTTAGTTTTCAAATTTTGGTTTGGTTTTTAAAAATAGAGGTAAAATGTAGATATCAAAGTAACAAATCCATAGGTTAGAGTAGTTGTTGTAGTCTAAATTTTTTTTCTTTAGAAAAAAAAACAAAATAATTATCAAACGGGACTTAAATTAACGATTATCACGGTCTCCCACAACAAAAAAGGCACAGAGCCAGCAATTGCTGATTTTTTTACCTGAGGTCTCATATTGTAATCTTGTAGTATAGGAACCAATTGCTCCTTAACCTGTGGTTGAGTGATCGAATAAAAATCTGAGACAGTGTACGTCACATCAAGCATAAAGAATAGTCCAGATAAAATATAAGATCTCGTTCTCAAAAAAAAAAAAAAAAAATCTCAATGGTTTGTGGGTGCATGTAAGCGGATCAGAATATATATAGATATATATATATACATATATAACTCCTTACAAATATGAATTAAAAAAGCACGAACTAACAAAAAGCAAGGATTGATAAAAACATGTCAATTCAAATTAATATCAACTAGACTGTTATTCTTAAGGATAATAAATTTACATTATCTCTCTCTATTTGGATGTCACATGTAGAATGAGACGACGCTGAATGCAGGGTAGTTTTGATTTAGTTGGTACTTCAAGTTTGTTTCTTCGATAATGAGACACAAAAAGTTTGTTTCTTTCTTTCTTGTATATATAATGGTTAACAAAGGATTGCCATAATTGGTTAATTAATTTCTTTTTTTGAAACAAGAAACATTACATTCATCGATTAATTGGTTAATTATTTTTTAATTACTATTCATCGATTCACATTAATGAATGATTATCATATAAATATAAACTTTCAATTTTTACTATGATTTAACTTTTAAGTTGACAAAATTATTGTAATTTTTTTTTTTAAACAAGAGTAACCACGCCCGTCCCTAGGCCAGGCACCAGGAGACATCGAAAAAATGGAGACACGGGAGGTGTCTATAAATTATTGTCACAGGAGAGTCTCAAACCTGAAACCTTGAGAAGAGCATACTTTCAAAGCCCAAGCCTTTAACTACTATGCCACCCCTTGGGGACTACAAAATTATTGTAATTAGTACTATTTTCTTTGAAATTTTTGTTATATTTGCGGTTACTTTTAGAAAATATCTATTTACAAAAATATAAATAATAGAAACAATAATGATGATGATAAAAAATAAAATAAAAATTGATAACCGAAAAGCGGAGCTTCACCCCCCTATATACTTTGGGGCGCTTGCACCCATCTCAAGGCCCAAATCTGAGAGACACCAAGAAATTTTGCAATTAAGCACACTCATGGGTTTCGAACTTGAAATCTCAAACGAACATATATTTGAGAACCCAAAGTTAACTGCTGCAGCTCATGGTGACTGCAGCAATCCTCTCCATTCATCCATAAATTAAACCACAGTAGTATTTACGTGATAAAGGGTTTTTATAAGGATGAATCATTCTCCATCTCTCTTTATACAATAAACTATCTATTTTTTTACTTCAAAATAAAAAAACTAAAATAAAATAAAATCTGTTATATCATCCAAGCAAAACGAATGGAATAAAATATGTTACCAATGTTGGAAACTTGAGGTAAATGCTGATTGCAAATGTTTCCAAGTATTGACGAACTGAAGGTAGGTTATTTCTCTGTAAATAAGAAGATGATGAAAATTATAAGTATTAATTACCAAAAATTATTTGCCAAAAGAGCATAACTCAAGTGGCAATGGCATCATGTACGACCTAGTGCCAATCAGATTACAAGTTCAAATCCCCCTCCCCAAATGATGTTGAATAAAAAAAATTACCCAAAATGATTTCAAAATTGTAGCCATGTTAATTCGTGAAGGAACATTTTAGTTCGACCACTGCTCTCCCAAATAATACGATGGCTTTGCTGGAATATACTTTCACTGGTCATCCATTCAAAAAGGAGAAAAAGACCATTTGGGAATTCTTTGTTCGGGGTTTTGTTGGAGCATTTGGCAAGAGCACAATAGGAATCAGGATGATCTTCCAAGATAACCTTTTATCTTTCTCTTTTTTCTTATGGATGGCGATGCTGTTATTGTTTTGGTTGTATCTTGGTCTAAGCACTCCCTATTTTATCGGATATCTCTATTATTTCACCGATCAATGTGTTAGGATTGTATGTGTAAATATGTATTTTACTTCTTTCATTAGGTTTAGGCCCGTTAGGGTTATCTTGTACTCTATAAATAGGCATTGCCTCTTCTAATAATAATATATAACGACTCTTTAGTAACTAGCTCTCAATTACAAGGTATCAGAGTATTGAGTTTTTTTTTAGTCAAGGGACTCATCGGGAACCCGCCGGAACGTAGCCGGAGCGCCACCGCCGCCAGAATCCGGTAGCCCACATCCCGATCTACAATCCGTCCAAATATTGAAGGATTCCGACCAGCCGTTAGTCCGCAATAGTTGCCAAAGTAGCTCGACCGCCGCCAACTTGCAACTGCGCGTGGAGGTGCATCCCAGCTTTGATCGGAGTGTTTTTTGTTGGGTTTCGTGGGAGACAGCAAGATCTACAAGTTCGGATAATTCGTTTTTGGTTTCTAGCATCGGTTTGTCTCGAAATTGATGATTGCATGTTGTTTTAGGCACTTTTTGCTACTGTTTTCAGATCTGTTTTTTTTTTTTAAGTAGTTTTTTTGTTGATTTTTAGACTCTTTGCTGCCCTAATTTGTTTAATTTGAGGGAATATGGCTGAGAATAAGCAAACAAGCATTATTTCTCACTCA
>JBBMKA010006026.1:0-10767 GCA_037833695.1 Sechiopsis laciniata | reverse complement strand
AAGTTTTTTGATAACATAAATCATCTTAGTTGATTTATGTTTTTATTGACGTGTACAATGTATTACTTATTGTATTTCAGTCTAATGAAAATCATAAAGTATTCAATCTCCAATCAACATTAAAAAAAAAATGTAAATACTTTTATCGTAAGGCTTTGTTTTTTTTGAAAAACTATCGTAAGGCTTTGTTTTTGTTTGCTTATTTGTATTATTTGCATCTCACTTTTTTAGTTGAGTTATTTCTAAAGGCATAAGTTAACTAATGTCTTATATATTTGATAAAGTTTTTCTTTGATTATTTTTATAATAATAATTGTTATTATTTTAAAGAGAGTAAATTCAAGTCCGATCCAATGAATAATATACGCACTTGGTGTTCTGAACGTTTAAGGAAGTTGGAAAATCTTATTAAAAAAAGAGAAAGTTAGGAAATCAATGGTCGGAATTTTATTTTATTGTTTTTTTATGAAATTTAATTTAATTTTGTTTAATGGCCAAAATTAAGGCTAATATCAATCGACCTGTACAAAAGGCTGATATCAATCGACGTGGAATTTTAATATAACATTTATTTCCGTCCTCCAATTAATTTCAGTTAATAAATTGATAGTACGACCTGGAAATAAATATGGAGAATGTAAACAGTCTAAACATGAAACTGTTTCGGATCTCAAAAAAAAAACATGAAACTGTTTCTACAATACAACTTTCTATCTGGAATTAACTTTTCCATTCTTATATTTTCGTATGTTATTTTTAAGGGATTTTTCATGAATAAAAAAAATCAATTATTGATGTCAAAATTTTTAATAGCTACAAAATTGATGGTCCATATTACAAAAAGAAAAAAAAAAAACAAAACAAAGTTTTTTTTTTTTTTAAGGTAAGAAACAAAACAAAGTTGATAGCCTTCAATTAGATAAAATTGATGACATTCCATTACGATTATTTTTTTAAAAAAATAATAATAAAAAACAAAATCTATGATATCAATTAAAAAAACAATCAAGTGAAATTAATAAAACAATTAAAATATCTATAAAAATTGTTATAATTAAAAAAGAGACGTTAAAATTTATTATTTTTTATTTAGTATAAGATGGGGGAGGGGAACCACAAATCCTACAAAAGAGGGAATTATTACTCGAGAGTCAAATATCAATTTTCGGGATCGAACATATGACCATACTGTTGAACTGAATTACCACCAAATAATGAAACTATCAGACAATCGACTCATTTGAGAAGAGACGTTAGAATTTTCTATATAACAAATTTCCTATTTTTTATACCTTTTCATATGTATTTTAGCTCACTGTAAAAGATTGTTTTATTTACGATATACTGGTCTCAATGTCAAAAAAAAAAAGGTTCGGGTCTCTATGTTACATATAGTTGGACACAAAAATATGTACAATAAATTAATTTTGATTTGTAAATTAAAATTAGGAGTCACACTTTTCCAATAAAAAAATGTTAAGTTTTTTTAACATTCTAATCACGTAGACTAATGTTGTTGAGCTATGGCTCTCGTTAGTAAAAATGTTCAAGTTTTCATTCTCTCATCATTATTATTTATTCTTACAAAAATCTATTGTCATAAATAAATCGTATAAAAAGCTAACTTATATATTTATGAGAAAGAAGTAAAATATTAAGTACTAAAAATGAGTAAAATATATCAATAAGAACAGTAATTCAGCAGCATCAATATATATCTAAGGATCATGAGACTATGAATTCGAATCTCTCATCTCCAACGTGACGATCCTAGACTTGGAAGCTTGTTTGATAGCTTGATATAGTGCAATTAGTTAAAGAAGAAATAAAATAAACATGCTAGGATTAATAATTAATAATTCATAATTACATCCACCTAATTATTCTCAAAACAATTTTTGTCAGGCAAATATGTGGGCATTGAAAGGAAAATCTCTGTAATGACGAAAAACTGAAAAACAAACAATCAAAGGCAGTTTAAAGTCAAGTTGCATGTCGTGTCTAAGCACAAATTGTAGGTTTAAAGGACAATCTTTTCCGTTCAAGATCATATCCGACTAAAAAGTTAATCTGCGCCAAATTGCCAAAAATAGCAATATTGGACGACGGCGCCAAAGTCAAACAAGCCACATTATGAGCCACCAATGCAAATGTATTCAACGGCAACAAATCCATGGCGGCGGCGCCGGAAAAATGTGCCGTGATGATTGGAATATTCAAATCATGAACACTGCCCGTGGAATAACAAAGTTCCAAAATCCCAG
This sequence comes from Sechiopsis laciniata, assembly GCA_037833695.1. Taxonomy (NCBI): domain Eukaryota; kingdom Viridiplantae; phylum Streptophyta; class Magnoliopsida; order Cucurbitales; family Cucurbitaceae; genus Sechiopsis; species Sechiopsis laciniata. The sequence continues at coordinate 8,503 of JBBMKA010006026.1, read as the reverse complement.
ACGGATCACCCACTCGTTTCGCTTTAATAACATTCTCCAGAGTCGAAACGACGCCGTTGTACAAATTCGGGGGCAGAAGGGTCAATGTCGTCCCAGAATCGATAATGATATTCCCACTTGCAGCCGACTTATTACCCGCACCCTCAAACCGCTTGTTTGCGACAGACATTGCTTCCAGAGTTAAGTAATAAAAGGTTTCAGGATCTTTCCGCACGAAACGGGTAGAAACGACTTTACGTCCCGAAACGACCGCGTTTCGGCCGAAGTTGATTTTGCCGGTGATGTTCGCTCTGTCGTCGAACAAGGTTGGCAAGCAATATGAGAATTGGCGTTTGACGTGGCCGATATTTCTCATTTGAGAGACCAAAGAAAGAGGGCCACCACCGAGGCCGATAATTCCCGAGGCAACTCCGCTGAAAGTGCCACCATTGCGGTGCCCGCATCCGATGATTGTCTTGTGGAGTTTGAACGACCCGATCGTGATTTTATCCGATACTAGGTCACCGTACGTGAAGGATTGGTCTCCGTAACCATAAGCGTAGCTGCAGCTTCGGTGAGTGGCCCCACAGCGGGACATTTCGAGCCAGTGGCAAGCGTCGGATGTGCAATGCACGCCGCGGTAGGAGGAGGAGTGACGTGGATTAAAAATGGGAAGTGATTGGTTAAAGCATTGGTGACATGGCAAGCATTGAGTCCACGTAAGATCACTGCCAGTGTCCGCAATGGCGATGAAATCCACGGGCGGGGTACCGATGGAGACGGTCATGAGGAACTCGCCCTCGTCGGGTGTGATCGGGGAATGAATGGAGGTGGTGGAGACAGCGGTGGCTCGGCGGAGGAGGGTGGTGGAGCGGGAGAAGGAGCGGCGGAAGGCACGGGCGAGGCGGTCGTAGCGGGAGAGAGATGGGTTATAGAGAAGGGAATCACGGTGGATGAGAGAGGTGGAGAAGCCATTATCGTCGCTGTCGCCGCCGCTGCCGTAATTGACGGTTGCTTCGGAGGAGGAGAAGAGGAGCAAAGATAAGAAGATTGAAATGAAAGTCATGGATTCCAGTTTGAAGTTTTTTGATTGAAAGTTTCTTCATTTTTATATGGTAATTTAGACAGCTAAATTTTCTCTTGACAGAGGAATGAGAGTTTGCATGGAATTTTTTCATTTTTTACTACTAATTTTTTAAACCATTCAATGGGATTCTATGATGTGGATATTCTCATGTATACTTGTTTAAAAAAAAATTAAATTACATTATGTTTCCTTTTTTTTTTTTATTATTATATTTGTTTTTGTTGATAATATAGGGTAAATTAAAATTTTAGTTTAATGATAGTTAGAATTTAATCCATAATTTGATGAAAGTTATAATTTTTTTTTTTTATATACATTTCAAAATTTAGAATTTAGTAATTATGCTTGGGTGAAATTCAGATTTTTTTTTTTAAAGATTGTTACCCGGTTAATATTGATTTTAATTAGGACTCTCTAAAAGTTATTTTACATTTTCTTTAACATTATTTCTAACAATTCATTGTATTATATTTTTTGCCAGTAAGTTTAAATGTACTTAAGAAAGAAAAAGATAGATTAATACACTTAACAATTAGTTAATAACTACTACTCTCAAACAAGATTAGAGTCCAATATCGATTTTTAAGATTAAATCTGTAATCGTGGAGTTAAAATGAATTACTATCAATTAAGATAACTAATAATCAAAGTTAAATTTGATCTCCAGTCTAAATATTAGTGTTTCTCAAAAAAAAAAAAAAAACCTCTTAAATATTACTGTGTAACTAAAATAAAATAAAAACATACTTAACAGTTAACATAATTAAATATTCCAAAAGGAAAAAAAAAAATCATGTTTTGAGGGATATAATAACCCAGGGGTAAAATCACATTATGAAATATGCGGCTCAGGAAATGATAAAATTTCAAATAGGGACAAAAATCAAGGCATTTCTACATGTTTAGTATATTAGTTAATTATTATTATTATTAATTTTTTTGAAATCAGGTATATTAATTAATTAATTTGAATTAAAAACTTGGATTGTGCAAATCGTAGGGATTTTTTTTTTCTTTTTTCTTTGCAAATCACATAGGGTTGCTTTCCCCCTTTTTTAAAAAATTAATTCTTTCATTACTCCAATGATCATTAGTGTCAAACCCTGGAAATGTGAATGAAGGAGAATATTTGAATGATGACATTTTTAGATGACATTTTATTATTTTGGCGTTTGATCAAATTACTCCGTAATTAGTAATTACAATTAAAAGTTGAAACATCAGAATATAAAAGGTAAGTTGAACTTAAAGGTGCCATGCATTATTAGGTAAGAAATTCAAAGCCATATATAGCAGTAAATTAAATTTGCATAATGAAAAAAAGGGGGGAAAAGAAAAAAACTAAAGGATGTGTCATTTTCCACCGACTATTAAAATTTCTAGATTTAATTGGTTTCGTGAATTTCTTTAAGAATAATTACAGCTTAAAAAATATAGTTTCAAAAGGCATAATGGTCGAAAACTTGTGCTTTGAATGTTTACTCTTTTTAAGGTTTCATGTTCAAAACTTACATTAGCATTATTTATAGACATCTTATGTGTCTGCATTTCCTCGATGCAGAAGAAGATAGAGCAAGTATTGTCAACAAGAACAAAATTCTAACGGCTATCTTGTATCACATAGTAACCGTGAGGTTACAGGTTCAAATCCACATTCACTAAATTGTTGTATAAAAAAAAAAAAAAAAAATAGAACAAGCATTAAAATATTTTCCACTAACACTTAAAAAACATTTTCAAATGCAAGCCTTCTTCATTTCCTCTTTCCTCAACACTTAGCTTCCTCTTTCTCTTTCACATTCGATTAGAATCCTATGAGGCCCAAAATCGAGCCTTCTTTGAGCCCAGGCCCAAACTACTGATAACCCATTCTCATTTTGGACCCTCTCAAAGCCCTATACAAGCCCCAAACATTACAAAAAGTTCCAAAATTAATGGCATGAAAAATTCCAAAATTAATAGCATGTGGTTATCAAAAGAGATGACGACTTTTGGTTTGGTCGTAATTCAATTAAATTTCATGATCACGAATTTGATCTTGAAAATCGATATTTTGCTTTCATCTTATTAGTAAGGGTATTAACTCATTTATCATTTAAAATTCTTGAAAACTCAACATCTTTTCAATGTGAGACAAGATGAGTATCTCTAACATGTCTCTCAAGATGGTGTTATATTTAGAAGACCATCTTGAATCAGATATGAATTTGTGAACCGAAATACTCAACTTTGGCTTACACACTTCGGTTGGATTGGAATTTGGGAGATCATTACCTACATGAAGCTCAGATTTTGTTACTAATAATTATAGAGTTTTGAAGTGTCTATTATGTTGTAGAGTTTGATGAGACGATTCCATCGCATTTGAATAGTTCAAATGAGGATAAATTGTGAACAAAAATAGATTGGAAGACAAAATCAACTAAGAAAAAAAATGAGATATTCATTTGAACCAAAACACTTTCCATATTATCTTCATTCAATCTCATCCATCTATCACCTTTGCACTAAATTTAATGGTCATTTTCATCATATTCTTCATCAATTTTCATTCGTTGATCATTTTGTTCTAAATACAATGATCGCATTTCATCTTCTATCCATTAAATAAATTTAAAAAAAAAAATTAAGGACTAAATTTTTACATGAACATCTTCATTATTATAAGCTTCAAAAAAAATTTATTTACTTACACATTCAACGATGAATTGCAATTTTGTGAAGAAGTTGCTAACATCAAACTTGCGTATTTTAACTATCAGAGGTATTTTGTAAGATTTATTTTTATTTGTATTATGAGATTTGTATTAAAGTGTGTGAACACCGTGAGTTGTGAGAAAATAAATTGGTTTAATCCTGGACCAGTAAAAAGATTTGAGTTTCTTTTAATCTACAAAAAAATGGTTGGAGTAGTTCAATCCTGAACCCTTGTAAAAAGGATTGAAGTTTCTCTTTAGCCTAAGTAAAAGAGGGTTATTTGGTTTTCATCCACAAGAGAATCACCTAATAAAATACTATCAAATCATAGTATTAACTTGAAGGAGGGAGCTAAACCAGTGAACGTCCGCTCGTACAGATACTCGTTTACACAAAAGGAAGAAATAGAAAGGTTGATTGAGGATTTGTTGAAGGCAGGGATAATTCGACCTAGCAACAATCTATTTACAAGTCTAGTTCTGCTTGTTAAAACGAAAGACGATAACTGGACTTTCAACGTTTACTATTGGTCGAAATCTTGGAGAGTAGAGTAGGGATTTCCGAACTATTATAAATTTTTGGTGTCTATCTTCCCTTAACTTTATCTTTACATTATATTTTTGTTATTCCATATGATATGTTTGTTTGCTTTGTTGCAATTTAAATACTTTTAAATATTGTTGAGTGATTTTAGTTTAACAAAGTTTTGATAATAAAAATTATTTATAAAACTTAAAAATTGGCGAACCTTATTCACTATTCTCAAGTGTTTCCTTTCGATCCTACACAATCACTCATAAGGTTAAAAATGGTTGATTACTTTTGCGATTTTTTTGCCGAATTATAATATATTAATTTATTTTAGAAAATGTGGTAGTTAAGTCTCCCAATGCAAGGTAATGGCTATGTTTTTTTTTTATTATTATTATTCAATCATATTTGGGGAGAGAAAATTCGAAGAAGTAATTATAGGATCGTACATGATACAACTGAAACTATATTTTTTTATTTTTTGCAAATAATGATTAAGTTGATCTTACATTCATAGTACATATGATCATTAAAAGTGAAACTAAATGGAAGGATAATAGACTATTATGTATCTTTCAAAAAAAATACTAATATGTATTTTGGAATTTGTATCATTTTAGTCTAAAGTAAAATTTTAGTCAATGTGATTTATTTTTTTTTTTTTATATGCTTAAAACCAGTGTCCCAATTATTAAATAATAAAGTTTTAGATTAAAAAATTACATGTACCAAAAAGTTAAACTATCCACACGTCACCAGACTGCTTAATCTGCATGGCAAGTTTTCCTAGGATAAAATAAGTAAGCACCAATGGTTGAAATAAACACGTGTGCTTTGTTGATTCGTTGATGAGTTACGGTGGAGCAGAATATCACAGTGGCCCACAGAGCTGTCATCATCCGTTACATCACAGCATTCACCTGCTCCACAGTTCAGTTTTCCCCATAACTTTACCCAATCACAAAAGACCTTCATCCGTCATTCGTCACCGTGTCGGTCATACCAAATGTATTATTTATTATTATTATTTTAGATAACACGAATTGTTTTTTTTTTTTTTTTTGAGAAGAACACGAATTGTATTAAAGATGAATATTTACATCATATCTGGACATTATATATAAAATAATGTCTACCTATGTGGCTCAATAGGGTCTACAATCTATTTGATTTTAAATTTAAAAGATAAAAAAAATAAAATAAACAAAAATAAATTGTGGCTCATATTAAGTCACATAGGTGAACATTATTTTATACATCATACCTGGATATGACGTAAATATTTCTCTTGTATTAAATAAGTCTGATTTCATCCTTTCCTTTGAAATGCAAACATTCGATTACTCGTGGGGGATATTTTGGATCCTTTGACTTATTTGGTCTACCCAGGGCATTATAGTAATTGTGTTAAGAATATTTTGAAATTTAAAGATTTTATTTTATCAAATTTAATTTCCAAAATTTGTCTTATCAAATAAAATCACTTATTTAAATCCATGGTAAGGTTTTATTAGTACCATTATAATATTATGACTTTGTTATTCAAATTTGTAACCTTTAAATAGAAAAAGTATGTCCCAGTTGATATGTATACTGATTTATTAGTTGAATTAAGAGAGAAGTGTGATTGTTAAAATTAATTTTGTAATAGTCATGTATCTTTGATTAAGAAGCTGTAGGTACAAATCCTTTAACATCGAAATATTATTGTTGTGTTAAAATAGGCATTACTTATTTGGGTTGAGAGTAGTTATCTTCCTTTTTTTTTCTTTTTGTTTAAGTATTTCTCTTTATTGATTTTAAAAAGGCATTTATTAAATTGTTTATCTAAATTTGTAGTAAATTGGAAACTTAAAGTTAACATTAACCTACTAAATTAAGTATATGGATTAAAAATGCACACTTATTGCCCTAAATTTTAAAATCGAGTTGTGTAAAATGTTAAATTTGCTTATTTAAGGTTGGGACTTTTATCTTAATTCTATTGTTGGTGTCTTCTAGAATTCCCTCTCTATATAGTGTCTTTTATTTTTGTAAAAATACTCCTTTACAAGAATTTGTCTTTATTAAGAATTAACTTTGTCAATAGCTGATTCATAAAGGCCAAAAAAAAAAAAAAAAAAAAAAACAGTGTATTGAAAAGATAATATAAACTAACTTTGTCATTTTCTTAATTGTTAAATATTTAATATATATTATGACTCTACTACTAATTAGTAACTTATTTAAATCGGAAATTAAAGTTCAAATTTCCTACCCTACATTTGTAATATTATTCTATTCCAAAACAAAATTACACAAATTCATAGGCGTATATTTAAATGTTTATTGATTTTTATCTTTCAGATACCTAATCATATTAAAAAAATCTTATGGCTCAAATCATATTCTCTCCTTTTAGGTGCAATTATCATCTTCTTAGTTTTTATATTTTGAGATTTATTTCAATTTTGTTCTTATATCTAAATTTTGTTTACATGCTTTCAAACTTAAATTAAAAAGTTAATTTTAATATAAGAAAAGACATAATAAATATACACATATATTTCTAAACAAATAGTAAAGAAAAATTAGTACATGAATAAAAATTCAAAGCAAAGAACTCAACAAGAAGCGTGTGTCCAATGCAAGAGTTCAAAAGTTCGAATACACTACTAATTATTATTGTTGAACTAAAAACGAATATTTAAAATATAAGAACCAAAATACATTAGACTCAAAATATAGATACGAAAATGTTTATATGTAGGGACCAGTTTGGGTGCAGTCGTGGCTGCACCCCTGAGGTGATGTCAGGAAGAAGGAAATATTAAAAAAAAAAATGGAACACTTAAAAAAAAAAAAAAAAAAAACTGAGATATGTGGCTACAAAGGAGCCACATCAGGGGCAGTTTGTTTTTTGGTGCAGCCATCCCCCAAATTGGTCTCTTATATGTATAGAAAACAAAACTTGTCAACTTCTTTGTGTAAGGATGATAATGTGTCAAATCTTAAATCTATAAATAAAATCATCATTATATATATATATTTAATATATTGGCATATTATTAACATTTCTGATAAGTTGGTGGGTTAATTGGAAAATAACCACAAAATTGAATTGAATTAAAATGAATGAACTATCTCAACATGTCATGAACTCTTTCGATTATGGAAATGATATTTAAACCTTATAAAAGTAACATAATAATGAGTATAAAGACACAGAAATAGAAAGACAAAAACTGAAGCAACCAAAGAGAGACAAAAATGGGAAATAAGAATGAGAAGAAGAAAAAAGAGAAGCAAGAAACTCCAAATGATGAACTAAAATACACACTAACCCATAATTAGTAAAGTAGTTGAAGAGCAGTTGAATAAGAAAAGGCACCAATGCCTCATGCCCAATAAGAAACCATAATTCCCCTGCCTCCCAACTCCAAATCCCCAAATCCAATACAAAAATGAAGAAGGATCAATCCAAGCCATGGCGGCCCAATTTCTGGGGCGATTGCTGCTCCGCCGAGGACCAGACCGCGTTCGGGAACTTCAGCCGGTGCCGACCGAGCCGGCCCAATTTGTCGAAGAACATGGCTCCTCTGCCGTCTTCCCGGCAGCTCTCCTTCTCGGATATGGCAGCCGCGTCGTTCAGGGGCGATGTGTTTGATTTTGAATTGAGTGAGTTGCGGGGAATTACTCAGAATTTCTCGAGCAATTTCTTGTTGGGAGAAGGGGGATTCGGGCGAGTTCATAAAGGCTATGTTGATCAGAATTTTAGGCAGGGGCTTAAGGCTCAGCCGGTTGCTGTCAAGCTTTTGGATAATCAAGGCTTGCAAGGCCACCGGGAATGGCTTGTAAGCACCTTTCTTTTCAACTAACACTCTTCCAAGTTCTTTCATTATTGTTATTCTTTTTTTACTCCTATAATTCAATTATATTCGTTTCTTTCTCTTAAAAATAAGTTTACTTTAAATTTATAAATATTACTCTCATTTTGGACTTTCGTAACTTAAAATAAATTTCGAAAACTTAAACTTCTTTCTTAAATTTGTCTAAGAATTCAATGTTTCCTTGAAAAGACGAAATTCATGTAGAAAAAAAATTCACTAAAAATAAAAAAATCAAAGAGTTATATTAAAGGAGGCACACATCGCTTAAACTTTTGGTAAAACAAGATTAAATAAACATAAGAATCTAACGTTTGTTTCTGATCAATTATAGTCGCCACCA
>JBBMKA010006025.1:0-10767 GCA_037833695.1 Sechiopsis laciniata | reverse complement strand
ATTGGACATTTGAAAGTCCAAGGACCAAAATGGAACAAAGATGAAAGTCAAGGGACCAAAATGGTATTTTAACCAAAAAAGTAAGTTAAAAAACTCAAATCAAGATAGGTTATAATAAAAATTTAACTGCTTGAATTACTTTGAGTAATTGTATTTGGATTCTTTCTAAAAGAAAAAAGAAAAAAAAAATTTGTATTTGGATTCATATAATTTTTACCAAATAGTGACATTTAAATTTTTATGCATTCAATCTAATTTTCTATCCGTTATTTTTGGAAGGATAAATATAAATCCACTATAATACAATTGACAAATCTTATATTATGTAGATTTTTGTTTTTGTTGAGATATTAAGTATAGTGTGCCAATTATTAAATTGCAATGATTTTGAAATTGAAATTAAAAATCAATTTTTTTTTTTTGTTATACAAAATCTCATTTGATCCTTAAACCACATTTAATAATGGTTGGGTTTTTTTAAAAATAAATTGAATCTATCAATAATTCCAGTGAAACGAAATACCTAAAATAACGTGTATGAAAATTGGGTGATTTAATTCTACTCTACTGTTTCTAAAGGTAAAGAGTAACCAAGAAAAAAAAAAAGAACGGTTATTATTAAAATATTTTTATCAAAGTAGGTGTAAGCTCTTCATTAGAATTTATCCTATAGCTTATAACTAGCAATTAAGCTTGACAATCTAAGACTCACTTAGATTTTTCTAGGACATTTTAGGCACCCAAATCAAAGTTGATATCTTGAGAAGGATTTTTTGGAGATGTTGCTGGATTTGGGCCGGTTGGAACACGTCTTTTGTTGCCTAAAGTTAATGGGGGACTCTCAGGAGATGTTGCTGGATTAGGGCCAGTTGGCACACGCCTCTTGATGATGAACGCAATCGAAGGATTCTCAGGAGATGTTGTCGGATTCGGGCCAGTGGGCACACGCCGCTTAAGACCATAAGTCAATGGTGGAATTTCGGGAGATGTTGCTAGATTTGGACCAGTTGGAATGCGCATTTTAGAACTCAAAACTAACTCGGGGGCTTCAGGAGATGTTGCTGGATTTGGGCCAGTTGGCACTTGTCTTTTGAGGCCAAAAGTTAAGGGAGGTGATTCTGGAGATGAAGCTGGATTTGGGCCAGTTGGGACACGCCTCTTGGAGCCCAAAGTCAATCGTAGAGTTTCTAGAGATGTTGTTGGGATTGGATTGGTTGGTGCATGCCTCTTTTTCCCAAAAGACAATGGAGGACTTTCAGGAGATGTTTCTGGATTTGGGCCAGATGGGACACGCCTCTTTGAGCCTAAAGTTAATTTTGGAGTTTCAGGAGATGTTGCTGGATTTGGGCCAGTTGGTACAAGCCTTTTAAGACTCCAATTATTCGCATCACTATTTTCAACCTTATTTGCATTTACGCCATTTAGATCTGATAGTACAAGAACAAAAGAAAGCAACAAAAAGGCATAACCCATATTGAAATTTGAGAATAAACTCATTGTATTCACACATATGGTACTTCAAGTCTCAACTCTATATATACATTAATTAAAAACTAATTTAGAAATATAATAATAACTATTTTGTGTAAAATGTATTAGCTATTTTTTAGTACAATAATTGTATTCTTTCTGTTTATAGTCATTTTAAAGGTTGGATTTTTCTATTTTAATCTAATCTGCATCATTGTTGAGTACTAAACATGCCAAATAAGGATGTTATAGGTTGGATTTTTCTACTTTACTATAATATCGAAATATATATGGTATACATGACAATATTTTAATGGTAGATAATTTTTAAAATCTAGAAAATGCTCAATAAGTCAAATTTTCTCATAATTATTATATTTATGGTAAAATATAAATCTTGCTCATACATTATTTCCATATTAATATATATGTGTGTGTGTTTTTAATCCATTTTTTAAAGCTGTTTTAAATCCATTTAGTTTAAATTATTATTCTAAAAAAAGAAACATATACATCTAGTTTTTATTGAGAAATAGCATATCTCGTTTAAATGTATTTTTAAAAACAAACCGAATTTTAAATTTTAATATTTCTCGATAGTTTTTTTACCTAATTTTTTTTGTTGAACCATTTTTTTTTTCTTTTCAATTTGTATAATATATTTAAAATATAAAAAATGCAATAAAAATCAAACATATTAATTGAATTTTCCTAATCTGATCATGTGATGCTGTAATTTAAGTAGTAATCATTCATAATAAGGCTGGCATATCTCTATTGTAGATAATCTTGTAAGAAATATGTTGTATATGACTGGCATATCTCTATTGTAGATATTTTCAAATTTAGAATGGGATGAATAAGTGATATTTTTCAAGTAAAAGAATGTCATTGTTTCCAAAAAAAAAAAAAAAAAAAAAGTAAGAGAATGTCATATTTTTTTTAATAATGAATTATATTTTATACTAAAATATAAATCATGCTTATAAAAATTATATTACGATTTTGAAAAATTATGGACCATTATTTTCTTTTCAGTTTCATTATTTTTGTTATTTTTAAAATTGAATTTAAGCTTTAATTCCAAAAAGAAATATATCTATCTAATTTTAATTTGAACGATAACTTCTTAGTTGTAGAATCTTCTTTACTTCATTTTTTGTCCTCTATATTTTTAAAAACCTAGCAATATTTTTAAATTCAACAAATCTTTATTGTGAATATTTCAAAACAAAATTATTTTATTTTTTACTGTTTCAAAAATGATAAAAGAGGAAAAACTTCTCATTCAAAAAAATAAAAGGAAAATAAATAAACAGTTTCTTATCCTAAAACGACACACTTTTGTACTAAAAAAAACAAACAAACTTTTGAGCATTTGAAATTAAAAAAATACCACTTCCAAAAAAGAAAAAAAAAAAAAAAGAAGAAATAAATACAAATCATTATAGAATAATTTACAGAAATCAGGAATAACTTCAAATGGAACAAATTAAATCAATTCTCAAAAAAAATCAATTATTAAAAAAAAAAATCAAATCAATTAATATATTTAACTTTAAAAAAAATAATAATCAAATCAATCAATTTAATGCCTACCGTAAAAATTTCTATTTTGAAACCAATATTTATTATATACCATATAAATAAACTATTGTGATAAATAAAAAATCTTTTGGTTAAGAAAAAAATAATAATAATAATATAATCTTCACTCTTCTTAATGAGTTTAAGAATAGTTATAATATAAGATTTAAACTCATGACCATTTGATCATAAACACAAACTTATGTGATTTTCAAAAAAAAAAAAAAAAAAAAAAAAATCACGAACGTTATTGTTCACAAGAGGTTTCTGGACAAATTTGGATTCGTGGAGTTGAACTTGAATTTGGAGATGATTTTTGCAAAAATAGTTTGATCTCTATGACTTGACTTGTTTTCTCTGACTGTATGTTTTTTATATGAAGAATAAGATGGAATAAGATGTTCGTTATTCGTATTCGGTTGCTTGTTTATGAACTTCTTGAACTTTGGAGAGACTTCAGTTTAGGCGAATTCCCTCTCTAGAGTTCTAAAAATATTTTCCACCATTTGAAATGAAGTGAACTCCTCTATTTATAGAGTTCTCAAGCATTATGGGCTTGAGTCTTAATGGGCTTTTGGGCCCAGCCTTGGGGCTTGGCCTTTTGGACTCGAATTTCATGATTTGCTTCACTAAACAAACTTGAGTCTGATTTAATTTTGACTCAAATTCAAAATAAACCAACTTTTGGTCCAACTAAAATTTGAGAAATATTATTTCAAAATTTAATTTAAATTCGTCATTAAATTTGGGATAATGACGTGGCAATTTATGACTGACCAAAATTCTTAATGAACAGTTATGTTAGTTGAATTATGCTTTTGTTAGCATCAATTCTTCCTCTTAATGACACACAATTTGGTTTTTTTAGTACAAATTAGAGGAGGGGACAACAAACCCTATATAGAGGAGACACAATTTATTTTAGGTGTTAAATTTTGGCAATAGTATTCTATTTTTAGTAAACTTTTATAAAGTTAATAAAAAAAAATTAAAAAATTAAAAAAAAATAAATAAATAAAGTTAATATTTTTATTTCATTTATACCATTTAATCACTTTCTTCGATCAATATATTTCAATCATTGTAACTGATTGACTTTAATTAATGTTTTTATATGATTGGAGATTTCCCAAGGATGGAACATTTTTTTGAAAGTTCACGACGAAGAAAACCCAAGCCGAGGAAATTGTTATGAAATCGACAATCAACAAACAATCGAAAATAAGAAAACGTAAGAGAACAAACATCACAGAAATTTACGTGGTTCACTAACGTTGTGTTAGCTAGTCCACGGGATAGGGAGGGGGCATGATTTTATTAAGGAGATGCAAAAAACAGAATGAACATCATGAGGGCTAGGGTTTTGATTCAAGTTTATATAAATACTCTCATTAAAACCGTATCACAAATAATGCCCAATTACACTAAAAGTCCATATATGAAATAAAACAGCAATACACCCACTCGCTGACCGGGCAGCAAAACCCTCGCTCGCTGACCAGTCAAGACTCCCGACTAAGTAATCGTAGGGCATTAATTTTTTCAAGGCATATCTCAAAAAAAAGATTTTCAAATTTCTAATGAGCCTAGATAAGTCCTTAGATACATTTTGTTGACCTGTTCTTGTCACTTTCTATAGTCTATATGATATGTTTATACAAGTTTGGAGTGAAGAAAGTGGAAAAAAAAATCATGATGGGCCAAGTGATCTTTCTATCGCAACTTAAACAAGATCTGCCCTCACTACTCAACAAGAATGTACTTATCCAACAACACTTGAAATTATTTGGAACTCTCAAGTCCATGGAGGGGTAAATCAAGCAAATGACAAACGTAGTGCGATCTTTTTTTTTTTTTTTTTTTTTTATCCGTGATTGTTCGAGCCAGCTTTCGCGCACCCCGACTAATGTCACGGGACATACCGCCTGACCCTACAACATTTGGATGCCAAGAAAACTCGTAGGAAATTAATTCCTAGGTAGGTGGCCATCATGGATTGAACCCACTACCTTATGCACCCATCACCATGGATCAAACATAGTGTGAACATTGTCATAAAATGGGACACGTAAAAAATACATGTCGGAAATAACATGGCAAGTCATCGAATTGGAATCCCAACGCTTTCAAATTCGATCGAGAAAGTTGGGTAATGTTGTTGTGTCTAAAAAACTTATTCCTTCACCAGGCAACCAAAAATAGTGGATATGTTGGAGTGTTGCTAAAATTAACAAATCCACTTATTGTAAGTGGCTTTAAGAATATCCAACAAGGTAATCAAGATTTACTTGTCAACAACCGTCTAACTCTTTGAACAAGGTAATCTACAAATCCACCTACTGCAGTGAATTCGGAAGTCTCCCATCATATGACATGGTATAAATTATTATTTACATCTTTTTCTCTTCAATTCGAATTTTCGATGACACTTCTATCAATGTTATTGGAATTGGAAGTATTTAGCCTTTTTTTTTAATTCTATACTATGTAATGTGGAGGCCCACGATTTGGAATCTAGATTTGCCCATATGTACAAAGTGAAGATTATCCCAACAAACCACACTGGTCATTTCAATATGTTTTGTCCTCACTCAAATGCATCTTAGAAAAATTCTCAGGAGGTCGTCCAACCTAGGACTACTCCAAATTAAGCATGCTTAAATATAAAGTTTCTACAATTGAGCCACCGAAAAAGAAGGTGCACCTTGTTGGTATAGATGGTACAAATCAATTCTTTTTAAACTTTTCTTAACCATGACTTCCTCTCGTTCGGATGTGATCTCGGTTCATTCATGTACCCCTCATAAATTCGGGCGTTATAGAGATTACATCTAACTTCCGACTAAATAATCGTAGGGTATCAAACAGTTCAAGTCATATTTCACACATGTGCTTGTTGGACCGAATGTTATAAATTTCAATTTTATTGTAGTGAAAGTAATAAATGATTGTCAATTTTGCTGATAATTAATTTAGCCAAAAAGTACCAGAGTTCCAGTGATATCATGTATGATTCGATAATCAAGAGATTATAGCTTCGAATCCTCAATTATCGATATTGTTGAACTAAAAGTAAATAAATTGTTTTAAAATTTTGTAATCAATGTTGTATTTACCATTTAAAGAATATAAAATAAATTGTGTAGATCCCTCCCTGGCTCAAAATATACAAATCTCACAACAAATACAGTTACACAAAAGAGCATAGGAAAAGGATGTGAAAACCATTAAGTTTGCAACTTATACATTTTCTCTAAAAGCAACTATTGGGTTGAACAAGACCTGTAGCAATTCCTCCTGCATGGCTACATGTCGCTTGCGCTATTTCATTCATATATGAAAGTTTCACGTCGTCCATTCTTATTCCCATGCATGGATTTGTTGGACTACAATCGAACTTCACCGCAACTTCAGTCGCCGATGTTCCATGAATATCTCGATACGTTACATCGCTAATTTTGACTCCAGAAGCCTGATTGTTTAAGGTGAAAAACAAGAAAATTCATTTATAAATGTGATTAAGTGCCATATATAGAAATTACATATGTTAATTATTTACAATCATATAATACCTTTCCTGGACAATCTTTGTGACTTGGGCAATAGTTTTGATCAATCAAAATTGGATTTTGAACATTGTCCATAACAATATGTTGGAAGAGAATATTTTTGACGAACCCATTGCTTGGCTTGCCCCATGATTTGATTCTCACCCCATTTTGGGTTCGTGAAAATAGAGCTTTTTTAACTGTCACATTTTGCACACCAGCCTCTTGTAGGTCCTTTGCAAGACTCCCAATGCTACAAAAACCACAAGAAAAAAACTAATAAATTTACGTTTCTATACTTTTCACACGAGCCTCTATTCGTGGACTTAACTAAGACACTTTTAATGAATCACGTAAATCTGTGTGTATATATATACCTAATTCCATGACCAGGGCCGCAAAGAATATTTTCAATCCACAAGTTGGAGCTCCCAGGGCCGATAGATACACAATCATCTCCGGTGGCGATTTTTGAGTCGAGTATCGTCACATCGGATGATTGTTGTACGTGAATGCCATCAGTATTGGGACTGTTGCCAGAAGCCAACACTTTAAGTCCTTTCATTTTTATATTTTGGCAACCATTTACAACTATGTGGAACATTTGGCTGTTCAATGAAGTTATTGCACTAAGCACCATATTCTTTGAGTTGGAGACCTGAATTGTCTGAATTAAAAAAAAAAAAAAGATCAATATTATAGTTACATCTTGTGTAAATAAACGTCCGTACAAAATGTGAATTGATGATAATTTAAGATTTAATTTGTTTTTTTTTATAAATAACTCACTTTATGTTTTATAATTTCAATAATAACAAAATTAAAATTGGAAAATAACTTAACTCACGACAATAGTTATGACATGTCATAATTAGACACCATAAAGCTGGTTGATTCATGACCATTTTAATTGTCGCAAAAAATTGTTTATGACAATTCTCTTAAATCACTAACCAATAAAAAAAACTAGAGCCAATAGATTGTGGTAAATTTAATTATATCAACATTTTAACCATTATATGAACACTTTAACCGAGCGAAATTGCATACCGTGGCTCCACTAGGACAAGTCTTTGTAGAGTTCTTGCAAGCCCATAAGGAAGTTCCTTGAGCATCAAGAATGCCACCAGAGAGAGTTACTCCATCAACTTTTGTAAACATGATCCAAGCTGCATTATTCCCAATAACTTCATAATCTGATGGAGCCACCAAAGTACCATCAATGCGTATGAAAATTGCATTATTCTTGCAAGGTCCTTTAAATGTTACACTACGAACGTAATATCTTCCTCGTGGTACATAAATGACGGCCGATTTGATCGACCCACATGCGTTAGCCCACGCTGTTTCAAATGCTTGCGTCGAGTCTGATTTCCCATTCGGCTTTGCTCCAAAACTAACCACATTGTAAGATAATGAAATGGCTGATGAGAAAGAATTTAGAAACAATATGAAAGGAAAGAATACAACAAGGATGCTTCTAACAATATTTGTCATTTTTTGTGTTTCTATTTGTAATCACTGGTTGTGAATATTATTTTGATGTTTGAGAGAAAAGGATTACAAGATTTCAAAATGAAGAATGGTATTTATAGGAACAATATCATATTTGGAAATTAATTTTAAGATAAGGTGTGCCGTCGCTTTGTTTCAAAGATTTTAAAGGGGCTTTCATTTGGTTTGGTTTATTATTATGGCAAAGATGCCGAGTAGAGTAAACTACAAGATTTATCAGCCAACAAATAAAATATTATATTAAATTAATACGTCTATTATTTTTTTCCTTTCATATTTGGAGACAATTTTTTTTAACTTTATAGTTGATCACACTCGCATCTATTTCAAAACTTTAGATCCAATAGACAAGAAATAATTTTATAATTAGGTTCATTCACAAATTTTAAATTAAAGATCTTTATAAAAACATACTTTGGTGACTCCAAACCTCTATCAACGAAGTCATTCCTTTGTGACTAACACAATATTCTACATTATTTTTTTAATGTGAAAGAAAAATGGAAGCATTTGTCAAACTTGTGAATTTTAATAATAACATGAATGAGATAGTAGTCAAACGTACAATGCAATTATTACTTGATTAATATACTAATGTTCACGATTAAGTACATATAATAATTATTTCAAAAAAAAAAAAAAACATATATAATAATTAGTGTTTGTGGAAGGTGGGGTGTATATCTATTTTTTCTTTCTTATACAAAAAGGTTTCTGATACACAGAACAAAGAACAAATGCATGCAACGGAGGTTTCCCACTTTTCACTTTAATAAACCATTAGCCGTCAAATCTACCAACATTAACAATGTTTGTGCATTTGGACACACAACTTCCCACTTAATAATAATTTATTATTTTTTTAATTCAAAGATGAAGGGAGAATTGAATTCTGTAACCTTTTAATTATTAAGTTAAATACCATGCCACTAGAGTTATGCTTGTTAGGCTAAATATATTGATGTGATGTCAACAATATATATTTAATCCAAATTTAAAAACAATGTAGACCAAATATATTGTAGTCTTATCCCAAATCAAGTTCGTATTTCAAAATTAAAATGCAAAATCAACAATTTAGAAATGTCAAGATTAAAAGTATTTGATAAATAAACTTAAACTTCTAATTAAGCAACAAGAACTATGATTAAATCAAGTTTAATGGAAGAGAAATTGACTCCAAATTTATATTGGTTTATCTAATGTGATCTAGGTCCAATTCTCTCTTACCAATGTACGTTCCACTAGAATATTAAAGAAAAAGTAACAAAAGTTTACAACGCTCAAGAATGATTTCTCACACTTTTCTCTCAAGAAAAAGGCTCAGCAATTACTAAACGACAAGCTCTCAAAACTCCTCAATGGATAAAACCACTCTTGCAATAACCTCAAAGAAAAAAAGAGCACAAAAAGGAACTTGGTTTCTTTTCTCTCTTCTTTTAGATGGTAACAAGGGTTGACTGTCTTTTTTATGCGATATCGGTGCTATATAAATTCTAATGATTAATTCTACACATGGGACAAAAGTCCTATACTTTGAATCGAAATCTACGCATGTATACACAGTCGAGTATTCAGCAAGTAGTAAGTATTTATTTATCGTTGAATAATCTAAGAGTCAATAGAAAAGTAAATGCAAATTATTGAGTTGAGGTTTTTGGTTGATTTTATTTCTAAATGCAAGATTAAAGTAAGACTCTAGTTAAGGATGTGGGACGCTTTGGCAAGCGTTAAGAGTGTGAAGTAGTGAGTAGTGAAATTTGTGCTTCTCTAAATCTAATGTTTCCTTCTGCATTCAATCACGCTTACTCCAACCTCTCGTTGCAAGTTAACGTAGCTTTATAAGCAAAGTGGCGCACGCACTAATGAAATTGCTATTCCTAACCTCTTTTTAAATACACAAGAGATCTTGTGCTAACTTGGCGACCATGAAGTAGTTCTCTTATCGCTTCTCCTTCCGAGGCAAACGATAAGTAAGCTCATGTGGATAGCTGGTTGACATTTGATAAGTAATTTAATTGTTATGCATGATTTCAACAACCCCCAAACACACCTAGTACATGCTTCTACACCCAAACCTATTAACCTTTGCATATTCTATTTAGCTACACATAGTAATAATAGAGGTAGAAGATATTACGAGAACTAAAGACATAGCAAGAATTAATAAATAATGGAAAATGTATTAGAAGAGCAAAGTTGTGCTTAAGGGTGTTTTTGTTTTTTGGATATAAGAGTGGAGTGGGGTGGAGTGGAAGAGAATGAAGTGGTTGATAGTAGTATGAAGTGGTTAACTACTCGTTTGAGGATTGAGGTTAATAGAAGTAGAATAATCAACTACTTGTTTGAGGATTGAGGTTAAGAGTGGTTGACATTTTTTTTTTTTTTTAAATGTGGTTGAAGTAAATAATAACAATTATGTACTTCTAATTAAAAAATTATGAATTTTAATTATTCACCTCAATTATTTTTTACTGATCTTAAAAAGCATTTTTATATTTTTTAATTTAATAATAATTCAAATTCGTGACATTTTAGTTCATTGACACACATATACATCTTTGAGATAGTTAAAAACTATCATATTGAATTATCAATCAACTTTTAGTTTTATATTTTGTTACTAAACATATTAGTAACATGAATT
>JBBMKA010006024.1:0-10767 GCA_037833695.1 Sechiopsis laciniata | reverse complement strand
AAGCATGTTAGGAGTGTAGGTTATTATGTTTTACACTGCTGTATTTTTATTTAGTATACATGCGTCGATTAGCTACCTACGCATGTAGCCTACAGTGAGTTCGGAAGAAGGAACTGCATGATGATCCAGTATGATACATTAGAATTGGGTGAAATGGATTTCACCATTCAAAGTGTTAAGAATAACCTTACTAACGTTTGCGTCGCCCTGAGTTAGTCTGGAGATCGCAGCGGGAGTTGGGTCTGCCATAAATCATTAAGTGCAGAAGTACTTATTAGAATAGGGAAACGTGAAACTTAATAACTATTCTCACACACTTAATATCTTCTATAACTATCTTCTTATCACTACTCATTGCATTCACATTTACTTATTGTTAGCATCCATGTTTAATCACAGTTAGCATTCATAATCAAAACACACAACTTTAGACCCATTCTTTACTTTCTTTACATAACTCTCACATTAATAATATTAGTTCTAGACATTAATCCATGTGGAGAACAATAAAATATAAATAGTTATTATTTGCTACATTCTGATCGCGTATACTTGCACGTAAGCGATTTCGAGTCACACTTAGCAATAGGATATGCTCTAAGTTAATTTCTATACATTTATATTAGTACTCGGAACGCTAGTCACGAGGGACATAATTGAATAGTTAAGAACAAATTGCGATTGAAACTGTTAGAATTTTCATGCATCTACGATTTAGCATACAAAAGGCAAACATTGCATTTTTAAGTAAAAGAATGAACAAATTGTGCTAAAAGATGATATACAATGCAAGAGCGCAGAAATAGAACATTGGTGGATGAACTTGATGCAAACAAAAAAAGCCAAAAGCACACAACACATTTAAAGCAGTCACATTCGAAGAATCAAGTCAACAAGTAAAGAAAAATAATAATAAATCAAGCAATCAATCTAGCGATAATCAAGAGATTTCAGCATTAATGAAGATTTCTCAGCTCATCCGAACTTGCTAGCCAAAAATCCATCATATTTATAGAAAGCAAGAAATTGTAATCGGTGAGCTGGTCGATTGGCTAGAAGCCAAGACGAACGGGTAGACGACCATGCAGAACACAACTGGTGGTGTTTGTAGGATCCGATGACAATGAGTCTGCACATCTCAACAGTCGCACCAATTCCTTAGTTTTATTTGTGTAAATTAGGAGTAGTGTGTAGAATTGCAGTGAACATTTTATAATGGCATTTATAAATTGGCATTATCTATTGTTGCTCATTTCTATGTTAACTTAGTTTAGTAGTATCGATAAGATTCGTATGTAGAATGCATGTTAGGATTGCGGATAAAAGAGATTTTACACTACTGCATTTTATTATGAAGTATGCGTCGATTAGCTACCCACATATGGTAACCATTCGTGAAAATGGAAGAGGGATCTATTGGATGATCTAGTATGATACGATAGGTTTGGTGCGAGGCCTTTAGTATCAGTTGAGGTATTAGGAATAACTCTCCTATCGCATGTGTTGCCCGAAGTCAAGTATGAGAACTGCAGCGAAAGCTGGGTTTGTTATAAACCAATAAGTACGGAAGCACTTATTAGAGTAGGGAAACATGAATTCTAATTTATCGTTATCGCACTCTTAGCATCTTCTGCATCCGCATTTTACATTTTCCTATTTACCATTGCTCATTTACGTCCCAATTAGAGTCTTGAAAACCCAAAACAATCATCAACAATCTTTTTTACATTTCTTTTGCACAACTCTTAAATTAATAAAATTAAGTCTAGACATCAATCCCTATGGATAACGATATAATACACACTTATCACTTGTTGCATTTTTTATCGCGTATACTTGCGTGAAAAAGATTCTGAAGCCGACATTTAGCATTAGGTTAAGCTTATAAATCATTCATTATATAGATTAATCGCGTCGAACATCGTAGATAAAACCTACCTTACGAAAAGTCTTTGATGTGCATGAGTGAGATCAACCAAACAACGCTGGGTCAATAACCTCCCAAGCTGAGGATTGTCATAGTGAGTGGCTGGGAATGCAAGGTCACAAGAAGGAATTCACGCCTTCCCAAATATTGAGGAAGATGTAGAGTTATTTCCTTAAGAATTGATTCTAGGACTTGGACAAAAGAATTTCGCCTCTACTAGAGAGAACATTAGTTTACAGTGGAACTATAAACACTTGTTCATTAGAGGAATCATTGGCGTTTAAGGAGAAAGATGTAATCAAAAGGGTAGAATGAATTTTTTGTCCCAACTGTGAATTACGAACAAGCTCGTGAAGAATCATATTGTTAAGGATTGTGCGCTAAAGGCCTAGTTTTTTGTATTTAAAGAACAAAAATTTAATGTTGACATTTAATGTTAAAAAGTTATTAATAAAGGTTATTATTTTCATTAATTTCACATTTAATATACAAATGTCGTTCAACTTTATCGCATTAATTGGATTAATATTGATATTCTCATGGTTATTTGAATGTACACTTGGACAAGTATGTGAGACATACAAGTGCATCTAGTTCCAAGTTAATAACCTAAAACGTCTACAGTATATGGACTAAGGTTGGGCTCTTAAGTCATCGTGACACTGTTGGTACGGCCTGCTTTACAAAGGTTGCAAATAACCTGATCCTGGTTGTTCATGTGGAGACATGTGAGTGGGGGTTGATGCAGTATAAATAAACTAATGATAAATTCTAAGTATAAGACTTTATTGCTAAAGCCTCACGCTTCGGAATCACATTCACGTAAGTATACGCGGTCGAAAATGCAGCAAGTGATAAGTATTTAAATTTTATTGTTCTCCGCAGGGATTGATGTATATAATCAGTCTAATTAATCTAGTAGTTGTGCAAGAATGTAAAAACAATGGTGTTGGGATTTTGGTTTTATTTTATATCTAAATGTAAAGATAAATCTAAAATACGAAAGGCTTAGGTTAAGGTTATGGGATGCGTCTAGCAACTCTAGAGTAAATTGCGGTAAGTATTAATACTTCACCTAACAAATGTCCGCTTCCGCTTCCGTTTGTAATAAGCACAACTTTCATTGCGACTCAATGTAATTCTTATCCGGCGCAGCGTATGCAGTAGTTATAAGTTTATTCCTAAACTCTGATTTAAAGTACAAAAGACTTAATACTAACCTCCTAAACATGCAAACTAGCCTTAGGTTATTTCCTCTTTCGATTCTTAACCTATTAGTGCATGTGGATGATCGGTCGACATTTACTATTTAATTAAGATCCTAATTCAACATGCTTAAATTAACAACTCCCTTTACCCTAGTACATGCTTCGACAACCCATACCTTTAACCTTTACCTAAGATGCTTAGCTAGACATGAAATTAAAGAAAAGAATAAATAAGAAATGATCGAAATACATTGCAAAAGAAAACTGGATTATTTCAAATGTAAGAATAGTTCGAAGGGAAACAACGGTGCTGGAAATGAATAAAGCATAAAAGAAACAAAGAGAAGATAAAATGAAAGCGATAAATGACGTCGGCTGCTTGAAGAACAAGACTCTATGTCAATAGGAACACGAACTTCGCTTCAAAACCTTCATCCCAAGTATAAGAGAAAAACTCCAAAAATAGTCACACTTTCTCTCTTTGTTCTTCTCCTATTTATAGGCTTTTAGCTGCTTGAGGACTAAGGAATCAGATACTTGGAAGGCAACGATTGGATTTTTACCTTTTATTGCATTTTATCTTTGGCAGCTTATCCCTTGATTCTCGCAACAAATTTACTCTGATTGATCACTTCTTTGTTGATTAAGGTATATATCCCATGATTACAACAGTTTGTCTATCCAACGATCTGATAGTTGGCATCATATTTGCATTCAATTCTTTAATTATTTAGTTATTGAGGCTTTGGCATCTGATCTTATATGTTGTTTTGCATCAATACTCCACATTAAATTTTTATCTTATTGTTTGCCCTTTGCGTATATGCTTGGAAAATCCTGCGGTTCTATAGTTGTTCGCTTTGTTGTTCTGATTCGCGATACTTTTAGCATTCCAAATTCCCCTGGATGCGATGCTAATAATGTTTCCAATTCCTTAGCAAATATGTTTGGAAGATCCCGCAGTTCTGAAACCTCCAAAGCGTTGATGACTCTAAAATAGAGTCTGATTTTAGCCTAACTTCGGATCATTGTTTGCGCTTATTAATTGAAAATTATTGCGAGTAAAGTGAAATTAGGAATAAAAAGGTGTAATTCGCTAATACTTTTGCATTGGGGGAGTAAAATGCAAGATATCGATTATTAAGCGGAAAAACAACCATAATAGCACGAATTTCATAGGACTTATGCTAATTTCTGTTTTCACAGAGTTAGCGCTAGCGAGGCAGTGCGACGCTGAGAATCAAGATGCGTGATTGCTAGCAATTAAAGCTCGGAAGATAAGGACTAGAAGCACTTCAATTAAATAAGGAAAGAATCGTCTGACAGCGAGAAGTTGACTAACCAAACAAATTAAGAGACAGATTGTTGAAATCAAGGGATTCCTACCTTAGACAAATTAAAACACATTTGGTCAGGATTAAATGAGAAATTATCGCGAAGATTGATTCATGCCATTCTGGGAGATTCGGAGATACGACAACCTAGTCCAATAAATAGATTGTTTGTGTAATAGAGGAGGAGAGGACTTTTCTCTAGTTCTATCTTTTGAGAAGAGTCTAGAGACTTGACCACGACGATGATAGTTGATTTGTTTGTTTTTTCTTTTATTGTTAGGCTCATTTTACTTCAGTAATACAATTCTAATATGTTTTCCATGTTGTGTTTTCTGTTTTCTGTTTTTATCATGAACTAACTTCATTACTGCAAAGCTAGGAGAATATGAATTTTAGTACCATGTTGTAGGAAGAAACTGAAAAGGTTTATCTAGAGCATGTAGATTAGGTACATTAACATAATAGTGTGTGTCGACCAGCCATCCACACAAACTCATATGTTGTAAATCAGAAGAGGAAATAACCTAAGTCTACTTTGCATGTTTGATAGGTAGTGTTACATCTGTGATGCTTTGAATCAGAATTTAGGAATAAAGGCGTAACTATCACATACTTAGCGCTGGCTCGTAATTACAACTAGTCGCGGCAGAAGTCAGACTAGATGCTAAACGAAAGCGAAGCAGAAGTTAGTAAGGCGTAGTATGATCGAATCCCTTACCGCAAGTTTCTTGTTTATTACATTGCTGCTGAATTTTATGAGTATCTTAGTCTAGCCTTATCATATCAATATTACTTATCTTGTTATTTTCTTACTTTTATGATTCAATTACAAACCAACTCAATGCAATTTACAATTCAATTCTGAACATCACCTCGGATAGTTTCTAATCCCTGTGGAGATCGATAATTTACTTATTACTTGCTGTAGACCGCGTATACTTGCGTGAAGTGCGAACGAACTACACTTAAAGCATTTAGCTATTCGCTACTTCAGATCTGAATCATGTTTTTGGCGCCGTTGTCGGGGACTGTGTAAAATTATCTTGAGATGAGAGTGTTTAGAATATAAAAATAAAAAAATATATATAAATATATTTGCAATTTTTCATTTGTTTCAACATTTTAGTGTGATTGGTGCATGAGCGTTACTCTTGGGTTTAATCCAGAACTTGAACGAACCCTTCGAAGGAGGATTCACGAATAAAGAAGGAAAAACCACAGAGAAATGGATTCCATAGCACAACATCACTTTAGAGTGATGGATCCACCAGCAGTAGTAGTAGCGAGTGCGGAACTTAGAGCAAATGCAAACCCAAATCCTAATCTGCCACCAGAACAGGAGGTAGATGAAAGAGATAGAGTAATGTGAACTCAACAAGGAGAATTCAATAATATAGCATATCCAGGTATGGTTAGACCTAACGGTGGAGGTAGACGCCCTGTATTTACTAATAATATGTATAACATGCTTAAAGTCAATGAGCCTTTTAGAGGACTTCCTTCAGAAGATCCGAATCAACATTTGCGTAACTTTTTAGCTGTTAGTGACGCTAACCAGAAAGTCGGTATTTCTTTGGAAGATACTCGACTGTTTATGTTTCCATATTCCTTACGGGATAAGGCTAGATACTGGATAAACACGCTACCAAGTAATTATACCTTGAGGCATATGGTTGAAAGCTTTTTAGCAAAACACTATCCTTGTGCAAGAAGCATGAATTCTAGGCATGAAATCACTAGCTTTAGACTAGAAGATGATGAAACTATTGGAGGAGCTTATAACGAAATTTCCATACCATGGTCTGTGTTATACGCTTTAAATCAAAGATTTTTACAATGGATAATCGGAATCGGACAAGGCTATTATTAACACAACAGCAGGAGGATGTCTGATGGATAAAACATATAATCAGACCTACAAAATCATTGAAACAACTGCTAAAAATCACGCGCCTAAGATGAGCCAAGGACGAAACCAAGATAAAGCATTAGGTAAATTCGAGCTAAGTGAAATGACCGCCATAAAAGAAAAATTGGCTATGCTGACAAACACTCTGAAAAATGTTCAAATGACTGCACCCCAGAACGCATTAGTAATTGAGCAATCAACTCCCGAATTCTGTGCACTCTATGAAGGCGATCATTTGTACGAATTCTATAGTGAAAACACAACGTCTGCCAATTATGTTGGAAATGTGAATTCGCGATAGCAATATAACCCTTATTCAAATACGTACAATGCTGGATGGAAACAACACCCAAATTTCTTGTGGGGAGGACAAAGTAGCAACGCTAACCAAATGGGACAGTAGCGCACACCTGCACAATCTGGATTTGGAAGTAACTACCAACAAGCTCTATAGTCAGATTCAGCACTAAAGGATTACATAGCAACGAACGACATGGTTATGATGGAGCATCGAACCCCGTTGAAGACTTAACAAGTAACTCTTCGAGCGCTAGAACTGCAATTAGGCCAAATCGCATCAGATATAAAAAATAGACTGCTAGGGCAATTACCGTCAGACACGAAAGGATCTAGGCAGAATGGCAAGGAGCAAGTAAATGCGATTGAATTACGAAGTGGAAAACCTTTGATGGATACTGAGGAAATTGGGAATTATAAGGAAACAAAAGTCCCAACGGAACCATCAACAGGGAAGCAACCAGCAAAGAGCGCAGACGAAGAATCAACCATAGAAAAAAAGCGACAAATGTGGTGAAACCATTACCTATTTACCAACCACCACCAACACCATACCCTCAAAGGATTAGACGCAAAGGAATGAGTCGCAACTAGAGAAATTCATGAACATTTTGAAATAAATTCACATCAACATTCCCTTGGTTGATGCACTTCGGCAAAGGCCAAACTACATGAAATTATTGAAGGATGCGCTTAAGAAAAAGAGCAAATTCGAGGAATTCAAGGTAGTAGCATTGAACGAGGAATGTAGTGCAATTATTCAGAATAAAATCCCAAAGAAAGAGGTTGATCCTGGGCAGTTTACCATTCTGGTCAAGATTGGTAGTAATCATATTGGGCAAGCACTCTGTGATCTAGGTACTAGCATCAATCTAATGCCGCTATTAATTTACAAAAAAATTGGAATAGGTGAAGCAAGGCCCACAACAGTAACAATTCAGCTAGCTGATAGGTCGATAACTTGCCCTATTAGAAAAATCGAAGATATATTGGTTCAGGTCGACAAATTCATCTCTCCAGAAGACTTCATCATTCTTGACTACAAAGCAGATCTAGAAGTTCCAATTATTTTGGGACGACCATTTCTAAGAACTGGATGGACATTGGTAGATGTTTACGAAGGAACAATTTCGTTAAGGATGAACGATAAGTAGATTCAATTCAACATATTCGATTCGATGAAGCAGCCTGACACGGAGGAAAATTTGAATATTAGTCAATTAGAAGTGTTGTTAAATGAAGCAATCATGACTGAACAACAAAAGGAGATGCTGACCACTATCGATAATATAGAGGAAGTAGAGGATTCACAGGATGATGATTTGGAGAACGCAAGTATTACTATGAAACGCTCGATGTGGGAACAAAAGACAACTCACTTCAGCGTCCCTCAATCGATGAACCTCCAATACTAGAGTTAAAACCTCTCCTTAAGCATCTAAAGTATGCCTACCTTAGAGAGAACGAGACATTACCAATTGTCATATCTTCACAACTAACATCAGAGCATGAGCAGCTACTACTAGAACTCCTCACGCAGCACACAAAGGCAATTGGATGGACTCTGGCAAATATAACAGGCATAAGTCCTACATTCTGTATGCACAAGATCATTCTAGAGGATAATGGCAGGACTTTAGTGGAACATCAAAGACGATTGAACCCCGCCATGAAGGAGGTAGTTAAAAAGGGAATTTTAAAATGGCTTAACGCTAGGATCATATACCCCATATTAGATAGCCAGTAGGTCAGTCCAATTCAATGTGTGCCCAAGAA
Organism: Sechiopsis laciniata; assembly: GCA_037833695.1. Taxonomy (NCBI): domain Eukaryota; kingdom Viridiplantae; phylum Streptophyta; class Magnoliopsida; order Cucurbitales; family Cucurbitaceae; genus Sechiopsis; species Sechiopsis laciniata. The sequence goes on along the minus strand of JBBMKA010006024.1, from coordinate 2,316 downwards.
ATGAGGCACCACCGTCGTTCACCATGAGAAAAACAAGCTGATTTCAACACGATTAGTTACAAGATGGCGAGTATGCATCGACTATCGCAAACTGAACAAAGTCACAAAGAAAGATCATTTTCCCTTACCTTACATAGACCATATGTTGGATCGCATAGCAGGAAAGGATTACTACTGTTTTCTAAATGGATATTCAGGATACAACCAGATCACAATTGATCCAAAGGATCAGGAGAAAAACACTTTCACCTGCCCTTATGGAACGTTTGCTTTCAGAAGAATGCCATTTAGACTCTACAATGCCCTCACTACATTTCAAAGATGTATGATGTCTATTTTCTCTAACATGCTCGAGGACATCATGGAGGTATTTATGGATGACTTCACGGTGTTTGGGAATAGTTTTTCTGATTGTTTAGCAAATCTAGAAAAAAATGCTCAACCGCTGTGAAGAAACACATCTAGTGCTTAATTGAGAAAAGTGTCATTTCATGGTAAGAGAAGGAATTGCCCTTGGACATAAAATCTCTAAGGATGGAATGGAAGTTGATCAAGCAAAGATTGAAGTAATAGAAAAGTTAGAGCTACCAAAGAATGTGAAGGGCGTGCGCAGTTTCTTAGGCCATGCTGGATTTTATAGGCGCTTTATTAATGACTTTTTAAAAATAACAAAACCTATGTGCGAGCTTTTAGAAGCTAATTGTCCCTTTAATTTTGACTCGTGCTGCTTACAAGTGTTTGGACAATTGTAAAGGGCTCTAACTACTGCACGTATCATGATATCGCCTAACTGGAAAAAGCCATTTAAGCTGATGTGCGACGCTAGTGACTATGCGCTATAAGCTATTTTGGGTCAGAAGAGAGAAAAGTTGATCCATCCCATCTACTATGCCAATAGGGCTTTAATTGAAGCGCAACAAAACTATACAACTACTGAGAAGGAGTTTTTAGTAATGGTTTACACGTTAGAAAAATTTCGCTCTTACTTAGTATGATCCAAGGTGATTGTGTTCACCGACCATGCTGCTATAAGATATCTGATGAGTAAGGCTAATTCAAAATCAAGACTGATTAGATGGATTCTGCTTCTACGAGAGGTTGATATAGAGATCAAGGATAAGAAAGGTTACGAAAATGTTGTAGCACACCATCTATCTCGATTAGATAATAGGAAACCTGATATAGCAATGATCAACATATCCAAAAAATTCCCTGATGAATAAGTATTTATATTCAATCTGGTAGAAAAGAAGAATGCTCCTTGGTTTGCTGATATTGCCAACTACCTAGCAGCCCATGTCATCCCAACAGATCTTCCAAGACAACAAGCGAAGCAATTTTTCCACGACTCAGTGATTTTATTTCTAGGATGAACCATTTCTCTATAGGCAATGTGCTGATTGGATAATACTTTGATGTGTAGCTAATATAATATTCCATAATTAATTCAAAGTCAACTTAAGTTAAGTGTAACTCAGAATGGCTTACGCGCAAGTATACGCGATCTGAATTATAGCAAGTAATAAGTACATAGATTTATCGATCCCACAGAGAATTTGAAGCGCAATGATATAGATTAAGGGTCAAAAATGTAAATAACACGAATGAGTTTAAGATAGTTGATGTTGGTGAAGTATCAATTGAATAAAATGCTAATGCTGACACTAATGCTGACGCTAAACTGATGCTGATGCTGACACTAATGCTAATGCTAAACTAAGTTGCTTAAGTTAATTAGAAATCTCGAGAGAACATGTATGTGTTGCGTGGTGATAAAGAAATCATGCTACCTACAGCATGAATGCTTCCGCAATCATGGATGTAGAACTAAGCTTCCGTTGGAGTTCCACATGAATAGGCTCAGGGTTTTGCACGTGCTAGTGGGATTAAACCTTAACTCCTATTGAGTGGTATGAAGAGTCTTCGCACAATACTAACGTAACCTACTGGGTCTTTCGCCATGTTTCTCTTCCGAGTAAGCTGGAAGCTAGCATACGTGAGTAGCGAGCCAACGCATACTTAATTTAATTACAACATTATAAATTCAATCACCCACAATTATGCTCTTTCTAAATTCCAATTAAATATGCTTCTAAAGTTTATATGAATGGCGGCTGTAGGAAGGATCGTAGTAAAGATTAATTCAAAGTAAGTTAAGTTGTCATGAGAAAATGAATACATACTAGACTAAACTTCAAGTCCCCTTCCGAAATACTTGACTGCAACCTGCCGGTACAAGGCCCGAAGATTTGCTTTTAAACACAAGTCTTTCGTATGCAGCTAGTGAGATGGTTATTCCTAACTCCCTTCTAAAAA
>JBBMKA010006023.1:0-10767 GCA_037833695.1 Sechiopsis laciniata | reverse complement strand
TAATTGAATACATGATTTCTATTCAAAAGCCAACTCATGATGAACAACAAAAGGAGATGCCTCAAGTTCAAGTGATGTATCTTAATTCTATGTATAAAGGTTGTGGAAGATACACGGTCAATAACTGTCAAATCTAATATCACCATTGTGAAAATCGTCGAAAACAGTAGCGAGAGAGCCATTACGTTAAGTTTTTTAGTCGATCGGTGATTTAACACAATTCAACAATAACTTTCATAATCGGTACTCACTTCGATTTCCAATTACTGAAGCCCAGCTTCATAACAATCTTACTTTTACTTTTTGGTTTTTTAAAATTAAGCCTACAACAACTATTTCACTCTATGATTTTTCTTACTTTGACATCTTATTTATATTTTTAAAAATCAAACCAAAATTTGTAAACTAAACAAAGTAGTCTAAACAAAGTAGTTTTCAAAAGTTTGTTTTGATTTATGAAATTTGGTTAATATTCATATACTTTTTTAATAAAAGAACGAACACTTTGTAGACATCTAAGTATAAATAAGTTTAAATTTCAAAAATCAAAAACAAAAAACTAAGGTCTCGATATTTTTTTTAAATTTAAATTTACAATAACTACTTCAATATATGTTTTTCCTTACTTTGGATACTTACATCTTACTATATTTTAAAAACCAAACTACAAAAATAGTTTTCAAAAGCTTATTTTAGTTTTTGAAATTTAGTTAACATTCATATACTTCTTTGAAAAAAGATGGAATACATTGTAATAAATATTTAAACACATTATCAAAAAATTGAGTAAAAATAAGTTTAAATTTTAAAAATTGAGTTTTTTTTCTTTTATGAATATTATCGTTCTCCCTAACCAAAATCGTGCCCAGAGGTTATCCAAGTCCTCATTGAAAGACTTAGTTAGCCTAATGCAGTTCATGATATAGGTGGGAATTACATGTCCAATTACTTTCATCGTTACGAACCAAAAAAAATAACTACAATAAATATTTAGAATATTTGAGGACACATTAAAAAAAAAAAAAAAAAAATCTGAGGACAAAAATGAAAGAAAATTGTAAGTATGGGGATAAAATGACAATTTTTAAAATATATTGTCTTATGTGTGAAGTTTAAACAGAGTATTTTCTGTTTGCCTTTTCTTCTTCATGAAGTTTTTAAATAGTTTAACACTTTCAGCTGGTGGGTTGTAGTAAGATATAATATTTTGCTTTCATTTTTTCTCTTGGCAATTATCAATTTATACCTAAAGATTTGTATCAATAACAATTCTAAATTAATAATTATATTAATATAGACCATAATTTTTCATGAAAGTATTTTTTAGTTAAACAGCTAAAAGTCAAAAATTAGAATTCATAACTTCTTAATCGTTGGATCAAACTTTAAGTTAGTTTTTTTTTTTATATTTTTTATACTTTATGAATTATGCTCTGGTTTGTAATTTTCTTTCATAAATCTAGACCATTTATTTGAAAATGGTCAATTGATTCAAAATAGACAGTCTCAATTGATTCACTTACAGAAATTACAAATTTAGTTGATATAACTATAAATTTTGCAAATGACTAAATTAACCCAATAAGAGATATCTGACAAACGAAGTCAATTGGTATAGTTGGGAAAGTTTAGTGTTTACAATATTATTTGTTTTTCCGTTTAAATTTAAAAAAACAAAAAAAAACATTATTAGTTTTTTAGTAAAATAAAAAGAGTATTATTATGTTATAATTTTGTTTTTGGTAGACCCCAAAATTTAGGGTTAGTAATTGACTTAAGATTTATATAAATTAACTTCAATTATTTTTTATTTTTTATTTTTAATAAAGGGCTTTTTTTTTTCTTTCTTTTTGAATGATGTACTATTATTTATGACGAGTTGTGGTAGGGTAGGCGAAAAATGAATACGAGTAGAGATTTGGAACAACCCATATGAAGAGAGACAAACAATAATATAATGAAAGTGAATATTCCCATGCATATACATACTAAAAGCATTATTAGGGAGGATTAAAAAATGAGAAAAAAACATTTTCCAAAAAAAAAAAAAAAAAAAAAAAGGTCTAGTCATAAACTTAAATGAATTCTACTTAGCAAATTTAGGGATGAGCAGAGAAACTTTACTTGAGAAGTAGGTGACACTATTTGGTGCCATAATTTTTTGTAATATTTTTTTTATTTATAAATCTTGTGAAACCAAATATTGCAAGATATTTCTTTAAATGAGTAGGTAAGTATTTCTCGACTTAAATATGGAAGTATTATAACCATTTTATCAAATGACACTCTTTTAGGTACGTAAGCCTCTTTTAAATAGGTTATTTACAAAAATATCGAGATCGGTTTTACTATAAAGGCTTTTTTTTTTTTTTTTTTAAATTCAACCCAACGATTGAGATGGGTGCTCAATTATGTAACCTTATGATTATTCGGTCCTAAAAAATGTCATTGAAATTTCACTCTCTTTTTTACAGCATAGTTAAAGTAGAAGAATTATTTATAATTTGAAATTAACACCGTTGTTGAATTAAAAAAAAACTATGAATTTTTTTAACTAAGATGTGATGGACTCAATCTATGGTGGTTGAATTAATTTATTACGGGTTTTCAACATCTAAATATTGAATGGTATGGAGATATGTTCCGTGACAATAATCGAGGTATATGCAGTCTAGCTCAGACAACCACTAATAAAATATAAAAATAAAACTACTACTTTTTGTTAGTTCAACCACATAATTAAAGATATAGATATTCGAATTCATAACCTCTTGATCATTTATACATACCCATGTTTGTTTTTTAATATAATATAGATATTTAATAAATTGGAACTCTCATAAATTGCCAACAAAGATTATAACTTAATTGACAAAGTGTGACTAACAACATTAGTAGCTCAACGATATAAGTGTGGCTAACAACATTAGTTGCTCAACGATTTTTGGAGTTTGGGCCCACATGCTTTGTCGCTTAATGCAGTGCTTGGGCCCAGCCCAATATTGTTGGCCCAATCGAGGTGGATTTTGGCCTCAAGTTGGCCCACTAAAAAGCAAAGTGTAGTAGATTTTGGCCTCTATTCTTTTTTGTCGTTTATTTCTTTAATTATCTCATCTGTCCAATTCTGCAATTAAATTATTCACATGCCTTTTCTTTTCTTTTCATATTGTTTTCGAAATATATAGTTATACTTTATACTTTATTTTTAGGCTAAAAACAAACATACATTACAAAATTAGATTATTACATGAACAATATTGTAGTTTAATAAGTACTTTTCTATGTTTTATTGAAGTTTTAAAAAAATTATGAATTTTTTTTAACTATATTTTATGCATTTTTTATTTTTTAAAAAATCATAATTTTCAAACTCGACTCAATCCAATTTTTAAGCTTTTGGCAAAGTTTAAGGTCCAAAATTATTGTTTTTTTTTATAAAAAAACTATATTTTATGCATTATAATCTATGCCGACCAAATACTTAATAAAGAAGATATGCCATTTTATTTTCGAGAAATTATTGCATGCTGCACCGCCTATGTGGCAAAATTTGGACCATTCTTTTTTTTTTTTTTTTTTTTTTTTTATCTTTTAAAATATTATTTTTCAAAATTAAAAATAAAATAAATGGTTTAGATTTTGCCACGTGGACAGTGGCAACATACAATTATTTCTCTTTATTTTATTCAATGTTAACGCATAAATTTATAGGTTTGGAAGTATGGTTGTCCATTTTAAAAAAATTGACATGAAAAGGATAAAAGTAGTTGATAAAAAATTCAATAACCCTTGAAAAAAAAATCAATAACCAAAATATAATAATCCTACTAATTTAAGATTGATCATAGGTAAAATTTAAGTTATTTATTTAATATGAACTAGTTATACATGGACAACACCGAAAAAGTTGGTGACTTGCTGGTTTCATTGTTTGGAGAAAATCCAATTAAACACCAAAGTCACAAGTTTAATCATGATAATCGATATTTGATTCTCATTTATTTAAGAGTAGTGCCCTCTATTTAAGATTTGTGGTCTTCTCTTCCAACTTGTACTAAAAAAAATTAATACATGGACAACTCCAATGACTTGATGGCCAGACAAAATCAAATAAAAGGTAGTCCCAATATATGAATTGAGTCATTTAAAAATTTAATCACTATATTTCATATAAAAGGGGTTTTAAAAAAAAATATATATATAAAAAGTTAATTCTTACGTTTTTAAATGTTAAAATTTGGAACATAAATCGAGAGAAAGTTCTGATCGAGTGATTTTAAAAAACTAAATTCTATATATCATTTGTAGTAAATAGAAAGAAGACAAATGAATATTAATGCAATCTAAAAAATAATTATAAAAATAATTATTTTTTTAAAAAAATTAATAAATATAATTATTAGTATTAATACAGTCACATTTTTTTTTTTATATAATACTGATACAAATGAGTAATCATAATACACAATGTATAATATTGATATTAATAAATATTTATACCTAATATCAAAATGTAATATTGATTACTATTGTAAATACTTTAACATTTATGTACCTTTATAATTAATTTGTGACTATAGTGTATTTAGTACAATTCATATTATTTTATTTGAAAAGGTAAGGCGACATATTTAAAGTTAAATATAAATATAATACGACAAGCGTCGATCATCACCGGCTGTGACAGACAGACACTTCTAATAAAGTGACAGGTGGCAGTTTTTGTTGGAACACGTTTTGTATCTTGATAGGTTCTCGCCAATTCCAAAGCTAAAATTTAGTTTTTTTTTTTTTTTTTTTTTTTTTTTTTTTTTTTTTTTTTTTTTCGTTTGGGTTTTGGGTCAATTATACAACGTCAATAATGGGTCAATACAAAATATATGATCCCATTTCAAAAAAAAAAAATAATAATAAAAGATATATATTTGGTCCATTATTTTTTATATTTATGTCTAAAAAAAGTTACATCTGAGTTTGTTCAAAAGATATATTTATTATATAAAAAACACAACATTGCTTTTGATGTTTTATAAACGTTTCAAACACTTGGCTAAAATATTAGACAATTTTTTTTTGTCATGACCGGAAATGACATGGAGAAAGATTTAGGTGTCGCGTGAGTTGCACCTCCAAAGATGTCAGTGGTTGGTGTGGCGTTGTAAAGGCCACAAATTGTTTTTTTTTTTCTTTTTCTTGTAGCTCAAAAAGTAACTGTATTTGGAGAGGTGCAACTTTGGCTGAACCTAAATCATTTCCGATGACATGGTTGTAACTAAGACTATTATTACATAACTAAGATATTGAGAATTATTTTTGTTTTATTTTAGTTTTAATTTTTCACAATTCAATTTTAATTCTTTAGTTTTGCCCGAATCTTAAAATAGTGATGGAAGTTAAAATAAAATTAAATCATGGTTAAAAATTTGATGAATTTGCAGGAAAATAACTATATAAAATTTTAGGAGAAATATTTAGGTCATGTGTACTATAAAATAATGTCTACCTATATAACTCAATATATACTACATCCTATTTGATTTTAAAACCAAAAGATAAAAAAATAAAATAAAGAGAAATAGATTTAGCTCATATTAGGCTACATAGATGTGCATTATTTTTTAAGTCATGTCCGAACATGACTTAAATATTCTTCAAATTTTAAGGGTTCTTTCCTTTCGTTTCATTCTCATATCTCCTTCTTTACCAAATTACCCTTCTTTCCCTTTCATTCTTTGTTATATTTTGATAATGTGAGAAATCATGTCGGGTAGAAGTTAAAAAGTAAAGAAGAAGAAGAGAGTTAAAGGAAGAAGATGAAATGAAACAACTAATTTTTGTATTGTTATTTTCTTGTCAATTTATCAAATTTCTAACTATGATTAATTTTTTTAATTTCAAAAATTATTTTTAAACATTTGAGAAAAATAAAAGAAAATCATAATGGAGGAGGTTAGTTGTGGATGGTTTCTAATAAAAGAAATCTATTGAAATCAATGGACTCAAGGGAAATAGAGATTAAAGGTAGCACATGGATGCACGTTGAATATGGGATATGTAGAAAAAAAAGCGAAAAAAATAAAATTAAAAAAAAAAAAGGCAAAAAGACAAAATCACAAGTAAATTTCAAAAACTATTATTATTATTATTTTAATTTTTTGAAATTAGAAAAAGAAAAATCCACTCTTTTTTTTAACATGAAAACCTGTGGTCCTTTTAGAAACGACATGACGAATTACACTTTTAGCAAAATACGACACATGATCTACATATCGACAGCCAATTAGAAGAACAAGCACGTGCTAGCTTATTTCTCAACCGGCCCACCTTTTAATTTGCTTTTGTCTTTCAATTCTAAATGATATGACAATTTGTGTTTTTTTTTTTTGTTTTTTGTTTTTTGTTTTTTTGTTGTTTTTTGTTTTTTTTTTCATGTTAGAAGTTATCATGAAAATGTGAATAAATTGTGCTTAATTATTACAACAGAGAATTAGTAATTAGCAATCAAATTTGTTTCCATTGGTGACCTAAAAATTATTAATATATGTGATTTGGCTATTACCATCATCTTTTGATTAAAGGAAATTCATTTGATTGATAAAGTACTTTAAGTTGTTTTTTACTGGAGCAATTTTAATTTAGATATGTACCTTAAATTAATTATAAATCATAAGTTTCAATCTCAAAAATAGATTTTTGTTCTAAAAAAATTGTGGAGGTTATATATATTTTTATCTCTAATATGGAGACGATATATATACATGTTAAACAAGATACATTTCTTATCTAATAAACATTCATATTTACCATTTATTTACAAAGAAAAAGACCAAAACCAAAACATATAATTACATAAGGTTATTTAAAGATTATTAATTTTTAGGTATCACGTTTTTTTTTTCTTTTTTGAAAATTTAGGTATCATGAATTTAATATGTAATCTTTTAGTCATATTTATATATTTATGTCCCTTGAGTTTTGTTTTTATTTGTAATTAAATATTCATCATTAAAAAGATTAATTACTTTTGAGTTGTGATACACCAATTGAACTATTAGTAGTCCACAAGAGCAGTAATTATTAAAAGAGATGATGACTTGATAGTTTCATTATTTAGTAGTAATCGAGTTTAACACCATGATTACACGTTCGATTCAAGAGTCGTAGTTAAGTTACATTAGTGATATTTAATAATTAAGAGATTATGGATTCGATTTACATTTTCAAATTATTCTAGACCTCAAAAAGAAAAAAAAATATTATAAATAGATATCTCACTAAGTCAATTCAGGAAGTTTCCTACACTAATTTACTCTCAAACTTTAATTATGTTGGCTAATTATAATATGTATAATTTTATACATAGAGTCACCGTAAGTTTTGTAAATACATTTCAATATATAAGAATTCTCTCATTATTTTTTCACTCTATCTACTTGTTTCAGAGTGAATTTTCGCTTATTTATGTTCATATATATATTGCTTTCGTGATTAGTTTTATAATAAGATTATTAATATTGTTTTGGTTAGTAACAAAAAATTATTTAAATTTCATTCAAAAAAAAAAAAAAAAAAAATCATAAAAACTCTTTTCTACAAGAAATCAAAATTGAGAACAGTTTAGAGACTGATATTTGGTTTAATAAACAAAAAACTAAATTTATAATTTAAAATATACAATAAGATACATATATCAAAACAAATAAAAATATTACCGCCGGGAAAAAAATCGATAGGATAAAAAAAAAGCCACGGCGGCGATTTCAATTTCCGAGTGATCAATCTCAAGAATCATTGGAAATTCCGTGCAAATTACTTTGAGTTCCGGCGAGAAGTTCGACCAACGCCGCCATAGCTTTTACCTGCATCTCCAAAGCCGATATGTAATCGGTCGTTTCTTCTAGAAGGTTCGGTAACGAGACTTTCCGGCAGCCAGGAACCAACCGGCCGAGAAATTTCACCTTCCTCTGCACCGCCGGCAACTTCCTAATTCTCTTCGCCTCCGCCGCGCGCGGCGGTTTCCGGCCGATCAATTTCTTCGTCCTCCGCCGCCTCGCGAGCCTCTGGCGGAATCGATTCGCAAGAATCGCGCGGCTCCATCGAGTCCTCCCCTTGTCCGCGGAGGCGAGGACGCAATCCGCAGTTTCGCGAACTAGCCTTCCGTTCATCGGAGATCTCCGCCGCCGGAGCGCTTCCGCGAGGTTTGAAGAGTAGATCTGTTGTTCTACCTCCGTTCTCCACTTCCGTTCTCCGTTATTCGCCTGCAACAACAACAACGTTCTCGAGTTCTTCGATTTCTCCGCCTCCATAAACGAAAATCAAATCTCGTATCGATTTTTTCTCTCCTCCACAGAAATCAATCCAGATCTGAAGAACATGAAAAAAACAAAAACAATCAGCCGATTCGATCAACAACAACACCTAGTGATCTAACAGCGATAGAATCAATCAATCTCAGAATCCAGAAGAACAACAAATCGAGAAATTAAAAACACAATACAAGCAGGAAACAACAATTTAATTGAATCGAATCGAAGCAATGCGTATATGAATCGAGATGAAAGAGATGAACAATTTACCTTGAATTTGGAGAATGTATGAAGGATTTTGGAGATTGAAATTTGAGAGAAATTGAATTTGACTTTAGAGAGAGAAACAAAGGAAGAACAGGAAATGTAGTGAGTTCAAATTTTTTTCCTTCTCTCTCGTTTCTTTCCCTTCTTATTTATATACATCTTCGAATTTTATCCAAAAAGAAAAAATTAAATAAAAAATATCTTAACTCTCACCAAAATAATAATAATTATAAGTTAACAGTTATTCAATGATATTAGTATACATTCTATAATCAAAAGATTATGAGTTCGACTCTGCTTATTCCATTTATTATATTCTATGATAAAAAATTATTATTATTATTATTATTTCAATTTTGGTTATATATTCAAGTTTCTATTTTGGATCACTTGCTTTCTATTTAGTTGCATAAAGTTTTTAGATTATTTAGTTATATATTTAAGATAAAGATTCACACTCATAATTTCGTACTCATGTATACTTCTAAGCTTTTATTTTTGTTTATAATTATTTAGTATGTTAAGTCAAATTAAAGTTTAGTATTTAGGTTTGTATTTATTTAGACTTTAGATATGCACTATTTTTTTTTATTAAGAAATCATAAATTCAACTTTAGATATGTTCTTTACTCAAAAAATTATTTATTATAGAAAATAAGATTTTAAAACAAAATAATTTGTTCAATAACAAAAACAATTTTTTTTAATAAAAAAACCTGTTTAAAATGTAGATGGAAATATATATATATTTCTTAACTTGATTTTCAAAAATTATAAATAAAAAGTAAATGGTTAATTATCCAATAGTATCCACACTCTTAATTTTGTATGAATTACGTGGCTTAAATTTGAAAAATGTCCATTAAGTTATTATTTATATATATATATTTGGTATCTAAAAGGTTCTTCGATATTTATTTTGTGAGGACAACTTTTGAGAGGGAGTGTCGAATTTGATTTTGTCCGTACTTCAAATTTGTAGTTGGTGGGACTTAATTTTATTAATAAAATTCTTTTTTTTTTCTTTCAATTTATTTATGAAATTCTTCTTTTGGAAAAGAAAAAAAAGTTCAATTTCTCTCTTTATCAAATGAGAGAGACTCTTGAGGTTTACCTTTTCTTTTGTAGGGATTAGATCTATTTATTACCCATGTGATGCTATGTTTCTTTATATTATTTTCTATTTTTATATATAAAAAAAAGTTATTGAAGCCTTTTCCATTCATACCCAATTAGGAAAAGTGAGAAAATAATAAGGATTATAAATTAATAAAACTATGTAAGATTGAAGTTGAAGCTCATAACATTTTTGTTAATAAGTTATATATTATACTAATGGAATCTCATTGCATAAATAAAACTAATAAAGATTGAGAAGTGGAGGTATAATGCTTGGTTGCTAAATTTTTAAAAATAATTAGTTGGGGAATTAGAGAAGATAACTAAAACAGCTTCATTATTAAAAGCACAAAAAACATTGCTCAACCTCACTTTGTCTCCATGTCTTATCTTCAAAGCCAGGCAATTCCATCCTTTTGTTTTAAAAAATTGGTCATCTTTCTTTTCTTAAATTATTAATGGATCATAACTTATTTTATGGTTAAATTATCCCTTTAATTTTTTTCCTTTCTCATTTATGTTTTAGTTTGAGCTTATTGGTTAAATAGTTTTATAAACTATTTCTTTTATATATAGTTAATTAACTGTTTTGTCTTAATCAAGGGCTGCTTTGTTGATAGTTCGAGATTTTAAAGTATGTTCTTGAAAGTTGTCTCAAGATCGAAATATATGAAGAGTTTAATTATTATATTGAAAAAGAAAGTATTGCAAACATGAGTTGTACTAACCTCTTAATAAATTCTCTATTTAAATTTTAACTCTTTATTTTGATTATATAGATTAGATTCTAATTTTTGAAATTATAAAAATTAAACTGTGAAGTTTTTTATGGACCAAATTTATATTTTATACTAAATGAGTCACTGGCGCGATTGATTATCATTAAAGTTCAAAAAATAAAGAAATAAAAAGGGGTGCAACACGAGGACTCTTAACTGCGGAGTTCTGATGGGATCCGGTGCATTAGTGCTGGTATGATCGCACCCAACATAGAACGCGCAGAAATTGTATACAAGCCACGCCGGGTGGAATGGCCCATGGGGCCGAGGACGAACATGGGTGCGAACGAACCGAC
>JBBMKA010006022.1:0-10769 GCA_037833695.1 Sechiopsis laciniata | reverse complement strand
TATGAATTAAGAAAAACATGTAGTCTAGTTAGAAGACATGCCCTTGCTTATATGTGTGGCACGATTTAACTTTAGAAAGAGGATTTGATGAGCATGTGTTTTTACTTGAACTCTAATAGTCTAATTATTTTTTCTGAACATGTGATACGTATTATTATTGCATATGCAGACTTGCTGGTCCCGAGGGATGATAAATACCCCTAAAGTTGCGTTTGCGGACTTACTGGTCCCGAGGGATGATCCATACCCCTACCATTGCTACTGCGGACTTGCGGGTCCCGATGGGAGGGTTAATATCCCATTTTAGATTAGTCATCCGTTATTCTTTTTTTTTAATTTGCTAGTTTAGATAATTGGTGATGCTAGTTAGTAATATGTTGTGTTACATGGATGATTAAGTGCTTTGTTGGTATGATGCTCTATAATGAATTTTATCCGGTGTATCTAAGTGTAATACCCTATAAATGGGTCCCTTACTGAGTATCCAATACTCATCCTTTCCAGTGAACATATTTTTCAGGTAATGGAGCATATCGTGGTGGCTGATTGGGGAACGCTGATGAAATCATGGGGACCGTCCCGAGTCATTTATTTTCCGCATTAAATTTAGGGCATTTTTATTTTAAAATTTTTAGTACTTTATTATTAAACTCTGTCTCCATTATTTTCAAGGGGGTCCCCGACAACTAACTAAATTTATTTAATGCGTATTTAATACTTTTCCATAAAAATTTCGACAAAAGTCTTCATTACTTGAATTTGTATTAAATGCATGCATGGTAATTATTCTAGCTAATAGTTGGAAAATTAGGGTCGTTACACAATGCCTTTATATAGAATATACAGCAGTAACCCTAGCTACCAATGGGCCTAACAGACCTAATACTAGAAATACACAATAAAAAAAAAAATATACATAATAAATAACTCTAACAATTATTTTTTTTAGTCTAATCTCGACTGCTGAAATTTATTGAGACAGTTGTATTTAGTTAGAACTCATTGATGTAGGTTGTCTAGTTCATAACTGAATTGGTTCAATTGCCTTCTGTTTCCATTTCAAGCATGTAGCCTTAAGTTATTGAGATTTTTTGAATGCTTGTTTGCCTTGTTGATTGCGAGATTGTATTGAACCATTGAATGCTTGTTTGCTTTGTTGATTGCGAGATTGTATTGAACCGTTGAATGCTTAGCAAACAACCATGTAGACTTGTTTGAATGAGTTGAACAATCTTGTTAGGAATGAACATGTAGGTAGGGCCTTTTCTTAAGCATAATTGTTCACTTTTTTAACAATTCTCCTCCTTGAACAATAATGCTCGGATTATCTCTTGCCTTGACTTTTAGAACTTAGTCAATATTGAAGTCTATTCTATTTAGACTCAACCTGTTCTTTCACTTGCTTTCTGCCAAGTGATTAGAAAATTACTTATTTCCTTGTAGAAACATAGTAGCTTGTTAAAGTCCAAGCTTACTGAAGAGTTTGAAGAGTTTAAATATTTTTATTATATCCCAAACTCATGATACAACTCAATATTTATACACAAAAGATAAGTGAAAGAAAGATTTAATCTAAACAAACTCCTAAACTCTAGGAACCGAATAACAAATTCAAATGGAGAAAATATCTTCCTAACTTTGACATTAATTTCAACACTCCCCCTCAAGATGGGTTGTATATATCATACAATCCCAACTTGTCTTTCAAGTCTTCGAAGTTAGGTCTTGATAATGGATTGGTGAGGATATTGGCCAACTGTTGCTTTGAAGGCACATAATGAAGGTGAACTACTTCATTATTGACTTTTTTGTAGATGAAGTGACGATCAATTTCTACGTGTTTAGTTCTTTCATGGTGAACTGGATTATTTGCAATATTGATTGTCGCTTTATTGTTACACATCATTTCTATAGACGATGTACAACTTTTTCCTAACTCCAATAGGACTTTCTTGATCCATATTCCTTCACATATGCCATTAGAAAGAGCTCTAAATTCTGCCTCAGCACTACTTATCGCAACCACTGACTGTTTTTTACTCTCCATATTACGAGATTACACCATACAAAAGTGCAATATCTTGAGGTTGATTTTCAGTCTGTAATATCACCTGTCCAGTCTGCATCGGTATAAACCTCAACATACCTTTTGTCAGTTCTTCTAAAAAATAGTCCTTTACCTGGTGTCATCTGGTGTCATCTTCAGATATCTAAGAATCCTGTATACAACTTACATATCTCTTCATTAGGATTATGCATAAATTGACTGACCATGCTAACAACAAAACTAATATCAGGACGTGTATGAGAAAGATAAATGAGACGCCCTACAAGGCGTTCGTATCTTTCCTTGTCAACCGACGTACTCTCATGATTGAATCCGAGTTTTTTCTGTGATTCCATAGGCTATGGGTTTGCACCCAAACATGTCAGTTTCTTTGATTAGATCTAGCACATACATTCTTAAGGATACAACTATGCCTTTATGTGACCGAGCCCTCCATGCCTAAGAAATATTTGAGATTTCCTAGATCTTTGACCTAAAATTCTTGAGCCAGGTGATTCTTCAATGTTTGTAATTCTGATTCATCATTTCCTGAAAGAATGATATCATCATAAACTATCAGGAGAGTAATCAATGATTCTGATCTCCTTTTGATGAACAAAGTATGATTTGACTGGCATTGAGAATATCTAAGACTAATAACAGAAGTTGTAAATCTATCAAACCATGCACGAGGAGACTGTTTCAGTCCATAGAGAGACTTTTTAAGTTTACACACCTTTCTAGCACCAATATTCTGTTTACAACCAAGAGGCATATCCATATATATATTTCTTCTTCCAAATCGCCATTCAAAAAGGCATTTTTTATGCCTAGTTGTTGAAGACCCGAATCAAGATTAGCTGTAAGAGATAAGATTATCCTTATAGTATTGAGTTTAACTACTTGAGCAAAAGTTTCTTGGTAATCAATTCCATAGGACTGAGTGAATCCTTTAGCAATAAGTCTAGCCTTCAATCTTTCAACGTTCCCATCTACTTTATACTTCACTGTAAAAATCTACTTGCATCCCACAGTTCGTTTTCCACTAGGTAAATTTGTCAGTCCATGTGCCATTTTTCTCAAGTGAATCAAGCTCATCTTGCTCTCCAACCAGAATGTTTTAGAGCTTCTTCAATGCTAGTCGGAACTTGAATGTTATCAATAGTAGAAACAAAAGCTCGATATGACTCAGATAAACCATCATATGACACATAGTTTGCAATAGGATACTTTATACAACTTCTTATCCCTTTCCTGACTGCAATTGGTAAGTATAAATCATCAACATGTGGAATCACAACCTCATCTTTTTCACCGACCTCACTTACATACTTTTCAGAGGAATTTAGAATCGATGTAGACTCTTAAAAGAGATGTTCTGTTTCGGGATCTATCTGCTCAATTTGTTTATTTCTCCTTATATAGGTAAGAAGATTTTCATTAGCAAGTGGGGTGACATTTGGAGTGGATATTTGAGGAACAATTGCTTCTTGGATTTGAGGAATGGATATTTGGGGAACAGCTGCTTCTTGGATACGAGGAATGGATGTCTGGGAAATAACTTCTTCACTTGAAGGATATGATACGGGCACATTAAGTAGACTAGTGACATGAGGATGCATTGAGGTGAAAGATTCAGGCTCGGTTTCAAGTAAGGTGGCAAACCAAAGCTGAGGGTCACGCACTTACTCCCTCTGACAATTAGTTTTGGAGTAAAATTAAATATGCTCAAAGAAAGTTACATCCATCGGGACATATACCCGTTGCGAGGTAGGAGAATAGCATTTGTAGCCCTTTTGAGTAGGCAAATAGTCTAGAAAGATACATTTGTGTGCTCTGGGATCTAATTTACTATGATGTTGGGAATGGATGTGAACGAAGGCTGTGCAACCAAAAACTTTGGGAACCACATCAAAAGACGGAACTCGATGATGGGGAAGTGAGCGAAGAAACACTTGACGAGGGGTATTAAGAACACGGGAGGGCATTCGATTTATGAAATATGTTGCAGTAAGAATTGCCTCTCCCCAATAGAATTTTGGAACATTAGAAGAAAACATTAAACAACGAGTGACTTCAAGGAGATGACGATTCTTGCGTTCCGTCACTCCATTTTATTGTGGAATGTCAACACAAGAACTTATATGAACAGTTTCTTGGTCTGATAAGTAATTACCCAGGCATGAACTGAAGAATTCCTTAGCATTATCTGTTTTGAGAACACATATTTTAGTTTGGTATTGTATTTGGATCATACTAGAGAACTACTTAAAAATTTGGTAAACTTCAGATTTGTCTTTCATCAAGAAGACCCATATATTTCTAGTATATCACCAATAAAAGACACAAACCATCTTGCCCTAAAAATATTTTTGAATTTTGATGGACCCCAAACATCACTATGGATTAATGAAAAAAGGATTCGAAGGTTTATAAGCAATGCTAGTATAAGAAGTTCTAGTATGCTTGGCAAATTGACAAACCTCGTAATTGAGCAACGAAAGATTTTTGTGTTTGAAAAGGTTGGGAAATAATTTGAAAAGATAAAGGATATTAGGATGACCTAACCGATAATGTAATAGCATAATGTCTCTATCGTTATTGACCAATGGATTTAATTGTGTGCTAACATAAGAAGACACATAAGAAACCTGAGACTGACTTTCTAAAGAAGTTGGATCATCATCAAGAAGATAGAGCCCGAAAAAAAGTGTAGCACTACCAATCGTCTTTCCTGATTCCAAATCCTGAAAAATACATCAGTTTAGGAAAAATTTAGTCTCACATTTAAAATCTTTGGTCAATTTACTTATTGATAAGAAATTACAATCCAAATTTGGCACATGTAATATAGAATTCAATAGTAAACTTTCGGTAACTCTAACTGAACCTGTCCCAGATATTTTAGAGTAAGAGCCATCCGCAATGTTTATAGTTAAATCTAACATGCTTGTTAACTTTGAAATAGTGATCTACTCCTGTCATGTGGTCGAATGCACCACTATCTACGATCCAAGGCTTTATGGCTCCATGGTGACTTATTAGGGCAGTTGACATATTCATTTGTGCCACCAATCCTACTGCAGTTATTTCTGAATCAGGGCAAATAATTTTTTTAGGTGAAGCATTGCTTGGAAGTGTTGATATTACTGGAATCTGAGTTATGATATTGTAGAATTATGTTGATTATTTCCATATTTTTCCATATCAATTACTTCCGTATTTACTTGCTGAAATATGGAAATTCAAATTCTCCAAATTCTTCATTTAATAATGAACCCAACAATGGGTTTAAATAGAGTACAAGAGATGACCTAATTATAAAAGGAAAATATAATATCTAATCATAAAAAGAAAAGATGACCTAATCATAAGAGGAAAAGATTCTACTTAATTATAAAAGGAAAAGAGAAAATAATATTTAATCTAATCCTAAAAGGAATAAAAAATTAAAAAATGTGAAAATACAATTATACTAAAAATACATAAACCAACACTCCCCCTCAAGGTGGATTGTATATGGAATACAAGCCAAGCTTGGAGTTAAATTTATCAGAGTTGGTCATTGTAATGATGATGCGTCAATTGTGATGAGGATGTGAATTGAGATGATGAGTACTACCAGAGATAAATCAGATGAGTGCTGCCAGGGACAAATTGGATGAGTGCTGTCAGGGACAAATTGGATAAGTGTTGCTAGAGACAAATTGGGAATGCTGGTCAGGGCCAGATTGGGAATGCTGTGAAAGGAGATGGTAGGGCCAACTGGGAAAAGAGATGTCAGGGCCAACTGGAAAAGAAGATGACATGACCAACTGGAAAAGGAGATGCTAGAGCCAATTGGGAAAGGAGATGTCAGGGCCAACTTAGAAAGGAGATGATAGGGCCAACTGGGAAAGCCAAATGGTGATCAATTGCGATTGGATGAGAAGATGATTTTCTCCCTAAAAGAGTTTGAATGATTTTTTTTTTTCCTAAAAGAGAAAGAAGATGATGAAGTAAAAAAAAAAAAATAGAAAAAAAGGAAGAAGGTAATGGAAATGAGATTTTGGATTTTCTAGGGTTTTATAAAATGAGAACATAAAGGTTTGAAGGAAGAAATTCAAAAAGGATTTGAAGGGGAAAGAAGAAGATTTTGGTTTTGGAAAAAGATTTGGGAAAAAAAAACACAAAAGAAAGTAGTGATTTTGGAGTTTTTTTTTTTTTTTTGAGAAAAAAAAAACGAAGAAGTTTATGAAGAAAAAGGAAGTTTAGGAGGGGAAGAGAAAAGGTTTACCCTGATCGAAAGGAAAAATTTGAGGCTCTAATACCATGTTGAAATATGGAAATTCAAATTCTCAAAATTTTTCATTTAATAATGAACCCAACAATAGATTTAAATAGAGTACAAGAGATGATCTAATTATAAAAGAAAAATATAATATCTAATCATAAAAAGAAAAGATGACCGAATCATAAAAAGAAAAAATTCTACTTAGTTATAAAAGGAAAAGAGAAAATAATATTTAATCTAATTCTAAAAGGAATAAATAATTAAAAAATATGAAAATAGAATTATACTAAAAATAACATAAAATTCGACCCACCCAGACCAAACCAGCCCATAACCGACTCGCCCAGATTAGACCCGAAAAAAAATATATTTGCACTTTTCTCCGTAAATCCAATTTACTCTACTTCAAGCAAAAATGGCAAAACATGGTCTCAAAAGTGTGACTATCGACAATTCCTCTCAATCTCAACTTCAATCTCAATCTCAAATCCAACTTCATGATTCCTCCTTTCATATTGTGACTAATCACAAACTTCAAGGTCACAATTTTCTCCAATGGAATCAATCAGCCTTTATATATATTTGTGGTCATGGCAAGGATGGTCATTTAACTGACAATACTAATGTTCCTAAAGAGGAAGATCCAAAATATCGATCGTGGAAAATTGATGATCATTTAGTCATGTCTTGGCTCTTAAACTCCAAGACTCTCGAGGTTGGCGAGAATTTTCTCCTGTTTAAAAGTGCAAAAGAAATATGGGATGCAGCTCGTGAAACCTATTCCAGTTCTGAAAACTCATCTACTCTCTTGGCAATTGAAAACTTGGTTGTATAATTTGCGACAAGGAGAATTAAATGTCACACAATATTACAACCTTCTTGTTCGAAACTAGCAACAGTTAGATATGTATGAAGTTTACACTTGGAAGTGTGGAGACGACATGAAACTTTACAAAGATATTGTTGAGAAAAAGAGAGTTTTGAGATTTCTTTTGGGCCTCAACAAGGACTTAGACGATGTCAGAGGAAGAATTATGGGTACAAAAACTCTTCCTTCTCTCAGAGAAGCCTTTTCTGAAGTCCGAAGGGAGGAGAGCAGAAAAGTGTTAGTGATGTCTGCGACAGAGTCATTTGTAGGACCAAAAGCTTCCGCCATGGTAACACACAGCTTTTCTCAAGACAACAGATCTAAGAGAGGAAATCGTCCTTGGTGTGATCACTGTAAGAAACCAGGTCATGCACGAGAAATTTGTTGGAAAATACATGGCAAGCCTACTGATTGGAAACCTACTAAGAAAGTGAATGTTGACAATCAGGTCCATGCTCATATTGTTACTACTCCACATAATTCTTCATATTCTGCTGTGTTCTCAAATGAGCAACTGGAAGCATTACAAAATATGATTGGTTACCTTTCTTTCTTAACCTCTGCATCCTTATCCTCAGGCAGGAAACCATCCAGCAATCTTGCTTGTCAAGGTACGAGTTTTTCTTTTCTATCTATGCAGCATGGCAACCATAAACCCTGGATCGTGGACTCCGAAGCATCTGACCACATGTCCGGGGACATCACCCTTTTTCAGCACTTCAAATCTCATCCTAGATACCCATCAGTTCGTATTGCAGATGATTCTCTCTCCGAAGTTACAGGTACAGGGTCTATAAAATTGACTGATGACCTCAATCTCTCTAATGTTCTTTATGTTCCTAAATTGAACTTCAATTTGATGTCTGTTAGTAAACTTACATGTGACTCAAACTGCACATCTAACTTTCATTCAAATATCTGTGAATTTCAGGAGGTGGATTCGGGGAAGGTGATTGGTTGTGCTAGGTAACATGGTGGCCTCTATCTTCTTCAAGATAAATGGCATTCTCGTTCGGTCGTCAGTCCAAGTCCTAATTTATGTGCTATGTCTGTCAATTTTGTTTCCAAATCAGAGTCGTTATCAATTGAAAGTCAAGTTATTTTAGGGCATTTTCACCTTGGTTATCCAAACTTCATGTACCTTGAAAAAATATTTCCTGTTTTATTTATTAATACCAAATCAAACCTTTTTTAGTGTGAAATTTACCAACTCTCTAAGCATATAAGAAATATTTATCCGAGTATCCCTTATAAATCTTCTACGCCTTTTTCTCTAATTCATAGTGACATATGGGGACCTTCTCGGGTGAATAATATATCAGGAGCACGATGGTTCCTCACCTTTATTGATGACCATACCAGAATGACTTGGACCTTCCTAATGAAAGACAAATCTGAAACTTCCAATCTCTTTCGTTCCTTCCATGCAATGGTTTCTAATCAATTTGGGAGTAAAATCCAAGTCCTTAGAACAGACAACGCTCGAGACTATTTCAATTCCAATCTTGGCCCATACCTCTTATCTCATGGCATTGTTCACACTAGTTCATGTGTGGACACTCCTCAACAGAATGGTATTGCTGAAAGGAAAAATAGACATCTCCTTGAGGTAGCTCGTTCTCTCATGTTTTCCTCCAATGTTCCGAAGCATTTTTAGGGGGAGGCTATCCTCACTGCCACCTTTCTCATAAATCGTCTGCCCAGTCGCATCCTCACTTTTAAATCCCCCCGCAATGTTCTAATTTAAATTCATCCACAATTCCAAAACCTCTCTTCAGACTTGCCTCTTCGTGTGTTTGGTTGCTCTTCGTTTGTCCATAACCATTCTCCTCAAAAGTCCAAACTTGATTCGAAAGAAATTAAGTGTATTTTTCTAGGTTATGCATCCCACAATAAGGGGTACAAATGTTTTTCTCCAATCACTAAGAAATTATACACATCCATGGATGTCACTTTCTTTGAAAACCACCCTTCTTCATCAAATCTCAAATTCAGGGGGAGGATATGAAGGAATTTGAGCCCTTTGTTGTTGAGCCCCCTATTCTCATTATTCCTCAAATAGAGTCATCTGTTCCTCAACCCAATATTCTCATTATTCTTGAAAATGAGCAACCGTCTCTCAGTCAAGTATCCCTGAAGTTCCTAAACCTCGAATGCCTATTGTTTACACTAGAAGAAAAGAGGTTGTCATGCAAAAACAAGAATGCCAATCATCTGAACCAGATTCATCACCAGTAAATTCCACTAATGAGAATACTATTATTATGGCATCTGCTGTTGATGATCTATCATTATCGATTGCTCAGAGAAAAGGTGTTATGAGTTGTACTAGCCATCCCATCGAAAAGTATGTTGCATATGGAAAATTACTTCCTACTTATAAAGCTTTTATGACTCAGTTGGACAACACTCACATTCCGTATAACATCCAAGATGCTCTCAAAGATCCAAAATGGAAAGAGGCTATTTATGAAGAAATCAGAGCGCTTGAAAACAATAAGACATGGACTCTCATAAGGCTTCCCAATGGAAAGAGTCTAGTTTGTTGCAAATGGATTTTCACAGTAAAATACAAATCTAATGGGATTGTGGAACAATTCAAAGCAAGACTGGTTGCAAAAGGGTTCACACAATCCTACGGGATAGATTACGAAGAAACGTTTGCCCCTGTTACAAAACTGAATACTGTGCGTGTTTTATTGTCACTAGCTGTGAACCTAGATTGGCCGCTTCACCAACTTGACGTGAAAAATGCATTCCTCAATGGTGATCTCGAGGTAGAAGTCTATATGCAAGTTCCTCCTGGAATGGAAGATGATTCCAATAGAAATATGGTGTGTAAGTTACAAAGCATTGTATGGTTTGAAACAATCTTCTCGTGCATGGTTTGATAGATTCTCTAAAACTCTCATCAAAAGTGGCTATTATCAATGTCAAGCTGACCATACCTTGTTTGTAAAATCTTTAACTAGCAAAGTTACAATCTTAATTGTTTATGTTGATGATATCATCATTACTGGGAATGACAGTGAAGAGATCCACACACTAAAAAGGATACTTGCTACTGAGTTTGAAATTAAAGAGTTGGGAAGCTTAAGATATTTTCTAGGTATGGAAGTGGCACGATCCAATGACGAGATTGTAATTTCTCAGAGAAAATATATCATGGACTTATTAAAGGAGACGAGAAATCTTGGTTGTAGACCTGCAGAGATTCCTATGGTCCCAAATTTGGTCTTTCCGCAAGGGAAAGATGACATTCTAGTTGAAAAAGGCATGTATCAAAGACTGGTTGGAAAGTTAATCTACTTGTCATATACCAGACCTGATATTGCGTACTCCGTTAATATCGTCAGCCAATATATGAATGACCCAAATGAACAACATCTCGGTGATGTGAATAGAATACTGAGATATTTGAAACGCATTCCTGGTCATGGATTATTGTTTAAAAAGTCCTCAAATAGATCTGTAGAACTCTACAGTGATGCTAGTTGGGCAGGTGAATTAACTGACCGAAAGTCCACTACAGGATATTGCTCATATGTTTGGGGTAATCTAGTCACATGGAGAAGTAAGAA
>JBBMKA010006021.1:0-10772 GCA_037833695.1 Sechiopsis laciniata | reverse complement strand
TTTACAGATCTCTTGACTTGTTGCCGTTTGAAGATTTCTTGGTTTGAGAGTTTGATATGGAAGAGGTTTGTTTTGTTTGTTTGGAGTATTTGTTTGTGTTTTTGTTTCTTGCCATTCTGAAGCACAATTTGTTAGTTTATTCAGCAGTTACATGGATTTGACATATTTTGGTGCAGCGTTCTGAGCATTCAGATTTCTGATTTGAGCTTTGTTTTTTTAGAGGCATTATGATTCTGAATGCATTTGTTTCTGAAGAGTTAGTTTATACTAGTTTTGTTGACCCTAGTTTGTGCTGCTTATATCGTTTGAGAAGGTATTATCCCATTTGTTTTGATTCCATGTTCCCTGGCAACATTTGTTTATGATTTTTCTATTTTCGAAGATGTTCTTTTGAAGACAAGTTCAGGTTGCCGTTGGTGGATTTAGTTCACCGTCCTGCTGAAGTTCTGAATTTTGAGGTCTTGAAGACCGTTGTGATTTGCTCACGTTGAGCAAAGTTTTGATCCAGTTTTGTCTGAAATTCTGATTGTCATTTTGTTTTATGATATGTACTTCAAGAGGGTAATTTGTTATTAGGTGAATTACACATCATGTATTAGCCCATGAGATGAGTTAATGTTTAACTTGGGTTAATTAGAGAGTTAGTTTTAACTAATCATGAGAGATGTGTAAGAGCTAGTATATAAGCTCATTTAGGGGTTTCATCTTCTTTGAGAGAGTGAGTAGCCACCTTTGAGAGCCCTTGTACATTCTATCAATGGCATTATGATGGTGGATCGAATAAGCTCAATCGATCCATAACAGTGGAGTAGGGACGTTCCCGAACCACTTAAATCCGGTGTGCTTTGTCTCTCTTCTCCATTATCCTTCTTTATTTGTTTCAATTTCATCTCTATTTGGTATTTGGTTTGATTTTAGTTTAGATCTATCATTTGTATTTGATTTAGAGTATAGCTCTAGCAATTTTGCACTACATAAGTTGCTATAAATAAAACAGTTATGCTAGAATTTGCTATCTACGACAAATTTCCTTTTTTCAATTGAACTTTTCTTCCATCATAGAAGCTACATTGATCGATGAGCTCAATTCTCAAATTGTTTTTTCTTCAGGTAGAGGGAGCCACTATGTTCTTCCATATAGTTTTGGAGAGGAATATGCAGCTACATCCACGGCACTTTGGCCGAACCTCTGCGAGAATTTGGTAACAAAACTCATGAAAGATGTCGAGGGCACTTGTAGGTTAGTTAACTTTTACCCCCTTTTGTTTGGTCAAACAGTACTGTTTGATGTTGATATGATCCAATTATTTAGTGATTGGTTAAAGTAGTTAGTTGGTTAGTCTCTTTGGAAGGCTATATAAATGTAACCTACCCATTAATCAATACTACTTACATCTTTAAAGAATTGACTCAATTGATTGAGAGGGGGACCTTGTGATAGAACTAGATTCTATCATTTGGTATTAGAGCATTCGATCTATGGATATAGAAGGGATTATCAACGAGATGCGCAAGGAGGGTGTTTTTGATGCAATAGCAAGAGAAGTGGTCGATAATGTTGTGAAATCAATGGATTCAAGAAGTTGTTCTCCACTCCAAGATCGCCAAGAGAAGTGGGCAAGAATGAGAATGGAATGGGAAGAGTATTTGGCCGAAATCAAAAGAGAAAAAGAATTAGAATTGGCAAAACTTGCGAGAGATGAGGAGAAGAAGAAATTGATTCAAGAAACCACATTATTCGTGGAATACAAGAAAGAAGAAATAAAGAAAGAGAAGGTGATTGAAGTCCAAGAGACAGTTTATGGAGTCATCTCCTACTTCACAAATCATCCCAGTGAAATTGAAAATCACATTGTGGTAGAAAATTCAGACTTGGTCAAAAAAGCAGTGGAGCAGGGCAATCAAGAAAAGAAGAATAATCAAGAAGTCGTAGAATTAAAAAATAAGGTTCAAGTGAAGAATGAGAGATTAGATCAATCGATTCATTGTTAAAGATTGTCGAACTTACGTGAACGGGTGACAATGAAATCAGAATTTCAAGGATGGTTCATGAAACCAAAACTTCGAAGGAGGCAATGGTATAAGTAGAGACAAAAATGAAAGGTGGATGAGAAACTGTCAAACCTTATGCACAGGAGGGCACGATCGAGGAAAAAAATACGAGAACGGCGACCATGTGTATTGATGGAAAAGAGAGCTAAAAATCGGCTATGGCCACCAGAGAAGAGTCATAAGATGGGTCGAGGTGTAATCGGCGACATGAACGGAGGTTGAAGAAACAGCCAACTAACCATCACCAATTGAAGAGGAAACACCGCAAAAAAATGCAGAAACTCGAGTTGTGGCATTGGCTTACAAATCCCAACAAAAAAGCGAGAAGAAAGAAGAATACACATGAGAAGAAGAGCCTGAAACGGAAAAGATGGCGAAGATGGTCGAAAATTCCCCATGTTGAAGTTCAAAAGAAGGTTAAATTTGACATAAAAAAGAAAGACGAACGAAGAAGGGACTTGTTGAATTATGTTAAACCACTAATCAATCCAAAAGCTTAAGTTGATGGATTGGGGCAAATTTAATTATATCAACCAACACTCCTTCTCACTTGTGAGCTTTGAAATTTGAGAAATGCCCTACAAGTGGAATTTAATTTTTATTGGGGAGGAAATGACTTGGTAGGGATTCGAACTCATGACCTCTTGCTCTGATAACAACTTGAATTTCAGGGAGGAGAACATAGTATTTTCATTATCCTTTTCTATAATACAATTAAGAGAGGAGGGTTTTTTTTATAAAGGAAACCCTAACAACTAATGAATGAGATCTCCCTAAAAATATGGAATTTAAACTACATTGAGATATTTTAGGAAATAACCAACAGGACCATGACCATGTTTGTGTAGTGAGAAAGATCAATGCTACTGTTGTGCAAATGGAAATATGAAGATGAAAAAAGTGTTTCACGTGGGTTGTCAAAAGAAAGAATATTTAAGAAACAAATTAATTACTTTTGACCATGGGTCTGTACCACTTTTGCCATGACTGAAATTAACTGAATTAGTGGTCTTATCCACTTGTTTTCAAAGGACTGAATGCATTTTAATTGACCAGATACAAGGCATGAAGCTTATTCTGTTCCAAATGGAGAAATAGAAAGAATTGGTTTTGGGTAGTTTTGGACTACTCCTACAGACAATAAACCTGAATGCATTTGTTAAACAAGATTCATGGATCCATTTGGGGTTCGTGAATTTTACCTCACCGCCGCATTTCACCAGTCATCTGTGGCTGCCGCCGATTTTTGACTGTCGTTGCTGCCTTGCCACTAGATTTTTTTTTTGGATGCCGGAAAATTTTTTCGTTTCTTTTTCTTTTGTATTCAATTTTAATAGTTTGTATTCCAATTCAACATTATTTTTCTTGGATTTTGTTTGTAAACATCTTGAGGACAAAAATGATTTTTTGGGGCAGGTAGTGATATAATCCAATTAGTTAGTAATTGGTTAAAGTAGTTAGTTGGTTAGTCTCCTTGGAAGGCTATATAAATGTAACCTACCCATTAATCAATACTACTTACGTCTTTAAAGAATTGACTCAATTGATTGAGAGGGGATCTTGTGATAGAACTAGAATCTATCCGATGTTCTTTTCTTTTTGTTAGCTTTTAGAGAGAAAAAAAAGTCTTCAACATAAAATGAAGAGCTAGATTTGTTATTAAATTTTGAGGTCCTAGGGTGGTATCCCATGCCTTAGATAAAATGAACTACTCAAGTATCCCAAAAAATCCACATTCCACTCCCCCAACCTAACTTAATAGCTTCAATCTTTTCATGAACGAATTTAAACACCTCTCATCTTTCCATGAATTCAATCATGGTAATTAAATAAGATATTTGAAATTGTGCTGTTAAAGCCACAGTCCCCAACTTTAAAGAAAGACACAGATCCAGATTATCATTTATGGCGCAAAGGGCCATGGTTTAAGGATCATATTTAAGTCTAGGGCACGATGATTGTCGATTCCTTAGGAAGGGATCAATTCTATTTTTGGAAATAAGGAATCTATCCAGATGGTTAAGAATTGTATCCGGTCTTTGATTGGACTAGTTAAGATTCTGTTAACTGAATGAGGAAGATTGAGGAGGCTATAATCTTTTTAAGTTTCTGCTAAAAAGCCTTATGGACTTGGTAATCGTAATTCTGCCAGCATTAGATTTTTCTTAAAGGGAATCTTGGTTACACTAAAATCACCCGCCGATACCAGATTTGCACATGAAGGTCAGGATTACCCAACTTTTCCTGAAAGGCTTATATTTCCCAATGTCTAGAAGGATTGTAAATACCTGAAAGCCATCTAAAAGCAAGTGATGAAAATGAAAAAAAGAAAATAGATGAAGAGGAGCCATGGATCACTTGCTATCAATAAAGATGTTTTTGTTTCTTATAAAAAAACATCATTTACAAAGGCTCAAAATTATTAAAATCTCAATGTTGTAGGGTTAGGAGGGTTGTCCCGTGACTATGAGAATAGTCGAGGTGTGCGTAAACTAGCCTGACACTCACAGATATTAAAAATAAATAAATTAAAATCATAATCTCTTATTGTCTTGACTCTTAATGGATAGAGGGAGCAAAAATGAATAGAGGTAGCAAAAATGATGGTGGTTTGAATTTTGTTCCCTTGCCTTTTTCCTTTACTGCATGGTAGCATAAAACTCTATTTAGAGACTAGTCTGATCCTTTTGCTACATGTGCATGTCAGATCATGAACCGTGAAAAAAAACAGTTTGATCGGACCCCTAAATTATGTTAGTTTGTCCCTCTTCTTTGGGGTTGGTGTATTCTTTAATTTATTTTCAACGAAAGTTTTGTTTCTCATGAAAAAAAACAGTTCGATGGACGATATTTCGTTGAAAGTTTGTTACGGCTTTCAACTAGTGAACAACCAGAGGGATTTTGTTACTAAAAGACTTATGTGCTTTGACACAGCGGCCGACATGGTTTTGTAGTGGCGATTACAGGAATCGAGAATATAAGGAAAGGATTGATTTGTGTGGGACAGGTTTTGTCTCATTTCCTGTTAAATACCAATGTGTCGTGTTTCGGCCATTCAAGGGAGAAATCTTAGAAGCAGTTGTTACTATGGTAAACAAGGTTGGTATATGCCACAATTTTTTGCTATCTAGCAAGTAATGGAGTTTTTCTTTAATGATAAATGAACATGACAGCAACTGAAACTATTGTAGATGGTTTCTTTGCTGAAGCTGGACCTGTTCAGATTTTTGTTTCAAATCATGTGAGTATATATTTATGAGCTATTCCAATTATCTTCTTTTTCGTCTTTGATGTTTTAAACTACCAAACATCTTGGCTTGTGGGGATTGAACCTTTTAATAATTTCATGAAATCTTTGACATCCATCTTGTCGAAAATATTTTTTTATAATTCAAGCTTTCATTGAGTAAAGAAGGAAAGAATATACAAAAAAGAGGGTGTACAAAAATAAAATTTGACAAAGAAAAGGAGGACCCTCCTATGAAACTGGCCTTCAATCAAATAAAATAACACATATAGAATAATTACTGAAAGGCTTAGGAATAGAGGCCCAAAGAGAAACATAAATTTTATAAGGGCCCATACATCACCTACGATCTTTCCGTTCCTCTAAAAAAATCTGTTGTTTCTCCCCCACCATAGACCCCACAAGATGGCACACACATCATCTTGTCACAAAAAAGTCTATTTCTCGCAGAAAGGAGGG
This sequence comes from Sechiopsis laciniata, assembly GCA_037833695.1. Lineage (NCBI taxonomy): Eukaryota > Viridiplantae > Streptophyta > Magnoliopsida > Cucurbitales > Cucurbitaceae > Sechiopsis > Sechiopsis laciniata. The sequence continues at coordinate 5,014 of JBBMKA010006021.1, read as the reverse complement.
GAAATAAGCAACTCTGCAATCATAGATTTGCAATCTCTTAGCCTTTTTATAGGAAACAGAAGACTTTCATTGATGAATGAAAAATACAAAAGATCAATCAAAATTACATAAAGTTATGCCAATGAGATAATAAAGTAGTTGGCCCGGACAGACACGGATATCAAAAAAAAAAAAAAAAGAAAAAGATAATAAAGTAGTTAAACTATAATCCTTAAGAGGTTGAACATTATGAGCCCAAGACGAAGCTAAAAAAGAGATGGATTCCATAAGATTATCAACTTCCAACTGTACCTTGTAAAGATAAAATCATTCCGCATAGTCTAGATCTTCCACCAAAAAGCGCTTAGAAAGAAAAGCCACAAAGATTTCTTTTCATCAAAAAATGGGTGACCATGGAGCATGGAGGATAGTACGAAGGAGATCTCGGATATTCCCTAGTCTTACCGGTTGACAGCCGAATGTGTTGAGCAAGTAACCCCTGATCCTATCTGCAAGAATTCAAGTGCTGAAAAGGTGAATTTGGGACTCTGCATCATTATGACATAATGGACAACAGCTAGGGGATAAGGCGATTCCATGCAATCTCTTATGGAAATTCTCATGAGTCACACGATAAATCTGATCTTTTTTGGCTATTTTCCTTTCCATATATTTAGATAGTATTCACGTAAGGGAGATGCTGTTGATGACAATAGCTGAAGGAGAGATTTTCTGGAGAAGAAGTCGTTGTGACCAACAATCCATTTCCAAGAATCTGGTCTATCCGAGAGGGAGATAGCCACCAAAGTTTTAAGAGAGTTCTGCCCATTGGCTGATTTCATTCTCTTTTAGGTTTTTTCTTAACATGAGGTTCCAAGCATTGTTGGAGGCATCCCAAAGATCCATGATGTGGGCTTGTTTATCGAACTGGTTCTTATCCTAGCCAAGAACCAGTTAAGCGAGCTAACACATTTCGTATCAATTTCTAGTTTGTTCTTTTGACATATCTCAGTGTTGTACCATGTTGAATTGAATATCATTAAAGTGTTTTGCATGCAAGTTCATCCATGAGATATGTTTGTATAATCTCATTCTTGGCAATGCAAACACATGCATCTCATTCTCAGCAACCCTATAACAAAAGTTTAATTTTCAAGTTGGCTCGAGAAACTCACGTATATATAAAAAAAAAAAAGAGTTTAAATTTCAAGCTTTTATATCAACGCAAATCATAATCTGTCCCGACTTGAAACGCAAATATCTTATTCATGATGAATTTGGCTCCATGATCAATTTCAACGTACCAAATAGCTCCTACTTTATTTATGATAAGAAACAAGACTTCCATTTATACTTCCTACTTTAATTAACATTTTGATTTTTATGTTACTATTATAATCACCCGTTGATGTGCTTGGTCTTTAATGAACTTTTCTAAAACTTATGTTTCAGTTGATTCCCGATGATATGGAGTTCCAATCTGGAGATGTGCCTAACTATACCACTTCGGATGGATCAGTATATTTCTATTTTATATGCCTTCTAACATCGTCGACTGCTGGAGCTCTCTTGTGTTAAATTTACTAAATTATTTCCTCTTCTCCTGTAGGTTAAGATTCAGAAGGACAGTGAAGTTCGATTAAAGATAATTGGGACTCGAGTTGATGCAACTGAAATCGTATGCCTTTTTCATTATTTAGTATTGTTTGTAGATTTCTCCATTAGCAGTTCAGTCGCCACAAATTATTTTGTTCTGTTCTCTGCATGGTTCTTGTTAATTTTTGGTTGTTTTCCCCTTAAAATTTGAGTTTTTATCTTACTAGGATTAATATAATACTTTCTAGTCCTTTCGGATGAACTCTCAAAGGATGCAAGGGCTCAGGATGTTCCAGTTTTTTAACTGATTCAAAACTTCTGCCATCACTTAGAGCTCGTTTTTTAGTAGGCGCATATGTTAAGTATATTTTAGACTAGTTTTTCAAAATTATACTCGTTTTCTCACATTTTTAGTCTTCTCCTTTCTATAAAATGTATTTGACACTGACACCCCCTTTTGAGATAAACAATATTTGGGAGGTGAGGTGAGAGAGATTTAAACCTCTAACGAGGATACATGTCAATTATCGATGAGCTAAGCACCTTCCTTGACGGGCCTTAAGTTAAATAAAAAAAAAAAAATTGGCAGGTAGGAATTCTAGTTCTGAGGATATTATTGACTTCTTACATTGAAAATTAAAAAGTTGTGTCCAGTACTAGTACAATCTATCTATTTTGCATATTCTCTGTAGTGGTGAAAATATTCAAAACTTGACAACGCCATGTTCTTCACCCTTGTGACTTTGATGGAATCTGTCCTTTTAAAGTTCGCTTCTTCTTGTCTTAAAATAATCTGCGTTAATGTGTGCCACTATCAAATTCTGAAATTTAGTTTTCAATCCGAACATAATTTAGTATATAAGGTACGGATTACCATCCAAAACACAATATTATTATTGTTTTAATCATTGCTGTCTCATATGGTTTGGTTTGCAGTTTTTGTATTGGAACCATCAAAGATGATTTATTGGGTGTGATCAATGACCCTGCAGCACCTTTAAGTGTGCCATCTTGTTCAAGAAATTCTTCCTGGCATTGGACTGTTACCAGTTTGTATACTATTTTATCACCTTAGGTTTTGTGCCATTAGAATGAGAAACGTAATTTTGTTTTGTTAAAATTATAATACCCTTGATCTAAGTTCAATTCACGTATATGTATATAAAAAAAAGCATGCCAGTATTATTTTTAATTAAAAGTTTTTATTTTTTGTTCCTTTCAAACTGAGGGTGAGGATCGTAAATCGTACTATTACTTTTAAATAAGATGAGAGTCAAATATCAATTTTTCTGATCGAACTTGTGACCGAAGATTTTGTCTCCCCAAAAACATAATTTTGAATAAAATATTCAATTTTCATCATATTTCAATTTAAACAATTTTCAAAATGTTGTCTATCAGAGGTAATACAATTTAGTAAAGATTTCGATTTAAGATTTTTAAATTTTTTTTTTTTTATAACTATCCCAAATGTAGCCAAAAAAAAAAAAAAAAAAAAACTATAAGTATTGCAATTATAGCAAAAAAAAATCTAAATATATTTTTTTTTTACTTCAAAATTAAAATGTATAATATATTTAACAAACTAATCAACATTAAACATTATATAATACATAATGATTTACTACGTAATAACTTTGCTAAAAATCACACTTAAATATACTAAAAAATTTATACTGCATTGCATGTGTATTTTATCTTTAACATAAATTATTTTTTTAATTTTAGAACAAAAAAGCATCATTAAAATCAAATTTTTAATGTAATTATATTACTATATTAAATAAATATTTTTTATATAAAATACCTGAATAAATAAATAAATTTTGAATTATAAAATCTAAAATTTAAGAAGAAAAATACTTATCTATAAGACATTAAATTTCAATACTTCTTGTTTTATAAATTGATGATTTTTAATAAACTTTTTCCAAAAAAAAAAAAAAGAAAAAAAAAGCTAAATCATTTAAAATCGTAGACTACAAAGGAATATACATGAAATTGCATAAATATAAATTAAATAAAATAGCCTAAAATGATTGTTCACACGAGATTTCAACAGATATACAGAACCGGGACACGTGTAAATTAAGAATTTGTATATTGATTTGAAAATGTGCGAGTGTGAGTACAATCTCTAATTCATTCCTCTGATTCTTTCTCTCTCATATAAAAATATCTCGAGGACTTTATAACTTGTTTTCGAGGTTGGATGTGTCTCAAAGGCTTTGGAGCTTGTTCTTGAGGTTGACTTGTTTCGAGGGCTTTGCAGCTTGTTCTCGATGTTGGATTTGTCTTGAGGGCTTCACAGTTTGTTCTCAAGGTTGACTTTGTTGGTGTTGGATCAGTCTTTGACTTGTTGATCGGTCGTTGACTTGTAAAATTTTTATGATGATTGGTTTACACTTGTTGATCTTTGATCGGTCATTAACTTGTTGATCTTCTATGATGATCGGTCCCTAACTTGTTGATTTTTAATGGGTCGTTGACTTGTTGATCTTCTATGATGATCGGTCTCTGACTCGTAGATCTTTGATCGATCGTTGACTTGTTGATCTTCTATGATGATCGGTCTCTGACTCGTAGATTTTTTATCGATCGTTGACTTGTTGATCTTCTATGATGATCATTCTTTGACTTGTTGATCTGCTTGGATGATCGATCCCTTGCTTGTTGATCTTTGGGTTGGTTAGTGAGGAGATGATCGATTTGTTGGAGCCTTTGTCGTTGAGTATTCGGAAACTTGATCTCTGAATTCTCTGACTCGGTGACTTATCTTAAAGGCTTCTATATGGACTATTGGATACTCTGAATTCTCTTTGACTCGATGCTTTGAAGTTTCTGAGTCTTCAGTCTGTAATTCTCAAGTCAGCGTCCAGTTCCAATTTCGAGTCCCCTTTGCAAATGAGGGAGAGCTCTCTATTTATAGAGTTATCATGGGTTTGTGAGCTTGGGCTTCATGGCCTTTAGGCCTAACTCTTGGACTTGTGACATAAAATATCTTTAGGCTAACTATTGGGATGGAGCCTTATGTACTGGACCTCGTTGGGTCCAGTACATGGGCTTAGGCCTAACTTAATTTGGACCTAAATTCCAAACAAATCGACTTTTGATCCAATTAATCTTGGGACAATTATGGATTTGTAATTGACCAAATATTTAATTGAATTTACTTGTAAATGATGTGACAATTTTTTAGTGGCCGAAATTTCTCAGTCAACAATGATTTTCCTTGTTATAACCAATTTGAATATAATAAAAACGGAAGACATAGATAAAATAAATGAAGACAAAAGATAATCATTTATCATTTTTTATCCACAAAAATCAAAACATCCACATATTATCTGATTATATAAATATTTAATTTTGTCAATTAATATATATATATATATATATATATATATATATATATATTTTTTTTTTTTTTTTTTTTGAG
>JBBMKA010006020.1:0-10773 GCA_037833695.1 Sechiopsis laciniata | reverse complement strand
ATAGCTCACTAACAACCCACCAAAACTAAGGCAGTTAACTAAAATAACAATGAAAACCTATTCTAATGCAATTTAATCTAACAAACAAAGACTTAACAATATATACATTTTGTTCTCTTTTATTTTTGTAATAAATATATAGTTTGTTTGCTAAATTATGTAATTGACAATATTTTAATATTTTATAACCACAATATTTACAAAATATATAATTAGATTGAATTTAATTCGATATTATTTCAAACCAACTACTCCAATAAGAAAAAAATATTGCATATCAAATTGCTGTTTTTTAATTTTTTTTTTTTTGAGAAACACATATCAAATTGTATTAGACAACATATAAAAAATAATTATTATACAAGTTTTATTTCTATTTCATATTTATTATTTTTATAAGAAAGATAAAATAAAAACGTTCCAAATATGATCCAAAAGAATAAGATGAACGATCTACTAAATTATTATTATTATTTACTATTTTCATAGAAATGGATTGTAGAAGTTCGGAAATAATTTGTCTGTAATTGAATTACGTTATGTAATTCTATTATTTAAAAAAGAGAAAGATTTGGATGGACTGAACCTAAAAATGCAATCGCTGGTGTGGCATTATATCAATTACAATTTTTTTTTTTAATTAAAAGATAAATAAAAATCTTGTGACCCAAAATGAATTGTATTTGGTGGAGGTGCACCCCAAATCATTCTCATAAAAGAATCTCATGAATGTGAATATTATCAGTTTCCAATTAATTCGTTCCCATCCCAACATGGAATAACCATTTTTTATATATAGAAGTAAAATATTAGTAAAATAGGACTACTTTATTTATTAAAAAATTTGGAGAATGAGACCACAAACTACTTAAAATGCAACTGCTTTTAAATAATATAAAAATTAAAGAAAATTTATAATCAGTAGCATATTCTACCTCTTTTATTATATTTATAGTACAATTTCTAAAATAATTTATCTATAGCACATTAATTTTTTTCAATAATAGAATGAGTATATGACTGATTGAATTCTATCGGTGATAGAACTCAACAGCGATAAAACTCAAATTAAATGTTTTTATTAGAAATGAATTAATTTTGATTTTGTGCTACATAAAAATATTTACCTTTCTTTATCATACATGCAAATTTCCCAAAATTAGATACCAAATTTGAAGTGAAACTCGTGACCATATAATTAATTGAATTATAACCAGCGATCCATTCGATTAAAAAGAATTACTTTATTTCATGCTATTTATAGTGGGTAATTTTTAAAAGAAGATTTATTGTGGCTATTAATGGCTAAGACTTGTATAGCAAGTATTAAGGGTCTTCAAACAACCCGAAATCCGAATAATGTGAACCAACTCAATCTAATTTGATGGATTGGGTTGGGTTAAAAACATTTTTGGATTGGGTTGAGTTCAAAATCATGAAATGTTTATGAGTTGGTTTTGGTCAAGGATTTACCTAAAATTAACCCAACCCAACCCGAAATTATTATTTAATTTACTTATAACATAATTATATATGCGTATATTTGTTTTATTTAATTATTATGGTTAGACTTTTTATTTCTCATATTCTTTAAATTTTTTTCAAATCTTTATAATTTATATATTATGATAAAATATATAGTCAAATTATGTACAATATTTTTGTTGGTTTTAATTATATATTTGTTTTATGAAAGTCGAATTATGTCATCTATTTTTGTTGTTTTAATTATCTATTTGTTTTATATTTTATAGTTGGAATCTTCTATATAAACCAGGATTGTATATTTATATTCATTTCATTACCTTGATTGGAGATTGTATTTTGTTTATGTGACTAATTTAATAAAAAGATATTTATATTAATAATTTATTATTGAACCCGATGATCCAACTCAACCCAACCCAAAAGTATAAAGGTTGAGTTGGGTTGGACTATCTCTTTAATTGGGTTGAGTTGAATTGAAAAAATGACCAACTCAAAATTTTGAGTTGGGTTGAAAACCCCCTCAACCCAACTCATGTTCATCCCAGCAAACGTAACTTAGCTTGCACCCCTAACTCCATTTTTTTTTTTTTTTTTTTAGAAAGCTCCCCCCACTCCACTTAATTTTATCCTAACTATCAAAATAATTGTATTGGTCTCTTAATCCATTATATTTTTAAAAATAAAGTAAATTTTATTTAAAACTCATTAATTTCACTCTGGTTTAAGACAAATGGTACAAATCACTCTTTTAAATCATTAATTTAATCCAATATATTTCTTAAATCTGATTAATTTTGAAATTAACCTTAAATTAATTTTGAAAAATGTAGAATAAAAAATGTAAAGAAGAGTAAAATAATCGACCACTATTATAATTATTAGGGTAAAATATCATTTTTGTCTTTTAACTTTGAACTTTATTCCATATTAATTTCTAAACTTTCAAAAATCTAATTTTAGTCCATGAATTTTGAGTGTTTAGATGTGTCTTGAACGGTTTGATTCCCCACGATTACTTAATTAGGGATTTCACTGTCCGGTCAACAAGTCAGGATCCCAGGGACAAAGTCCATGGTGGGACTTGAGAGCAACACCCCCAAAACCTAGATGAAATATGCAATTAGATTCATGTTTATGTAATTTGGTATGTTTTGTAATAGAGTTTTATGAAAGTGCACTATATAAATTCTCTAAAAATCCTATCCCTTAGATTGACATCATGTATTCACATTCTCTTTAATAAAAATGTTCTCTCCTCTGCCCGTGGATATAGTTTATACACTGTTAGTGAATCACGTTATTCTCTGATGTTCTTTTACATTTTTTCTCTTTGATTGTTGTTACCGTTTCATAACATTGTGCTTTATTACGTTTTAATCCATAAACTTTCAAAAGTCAAATTTAAAGTAAGTTTCAATTCTAGTCCCTATGGTAAATTTCAAGTTAATTTTAATCAAAATCGATTCAATGATGATAATAATTTTAATACAATCAAAGACAAAATGTAGACATATTTCTAAAATTTATAGAGAAAGATGATAATTTTTTTAAAAGAAAAGCAAAACATTTTTTTTCTCTAAGAATCAATTTTAAGTTTTTTTTTTTTTTTTTTTTTTTTAACTTCAAGGACCAAAATGAAAACAAATATCAAAGTTTAAGGACTTTAATTAGACTTTTAAAAGTTTAGAGACTAAAATGAAATAAATCTCAAAATTCAAAAACTAAAATTAGACTTTTAAAATTTAGAGACCAAAATAAAACAAAGTTGAAAGTTCATCAATCAAAATAGATTTTACTCTTATTATTATTATTTAACAATTCAACTACTTGAGTTTTACTAAAAAGACATTTAATTAAATTAGAATAAGGTAAAAGAATAAAATTGTCATTTTGAAAGTATCTTTTTTCTTAGACCTTTATTTATCTTAATATTTCTTTGGTTCTATACTGATTATTAAATAATGGGTGGAATGACTAAATGTATGATAATAATTATAGACTTTTTTTGTTTTAGATGATAAGTTATTTTGAGGAATTAAAAATTGAGAGTTGAAACAAAAAAATTTGTATGAATGTATTTATTTATTTATTTATTATTATTATTATTTGTGTATAGAGTTAGAGACAATAACTTATTTAAATGTGGATTTGAAATAAGTAGTTAATTTAAGTAATTTAAAAATAATGATTAAAAATGAATGATTAGAAATAAAAAGTTATTTTGAATAATTAGAAATGAATGATTAAAAATAAGGAGTTAAAAATAAGAGTTATTTTTAGTAATAAAAATGATGAATTGTTTTGAATAGTTACAATAACTAGTTTGGACGTTTTAAGAGATATTAGTAAATACTCATTTTAAATTTTCCATAAATTCAACAAGCAAACACCTCTAAATTAATGGCTAAATCTAATTTAACGATAATCCTAATTTAAATGTGTAAATTTCATCCTAATAAATTTCTTAATCTTAAATCTATATTTTCTTTGTCTACAAAATTTATTCAACTTTCATCTCAGACACAAAAGACTTATTCACGACAAACAATTTTTTTTTCCCACTGCCCGCTTCATTTAAAATTATTATTATTATTATTATAATGAATTCAATAACAATTAAGATCCGAACATGTAACAACCGATTATTAGATGATACATGAACCTTTTGACAATTTCATTTGAAATTTTTAAGTACAAACATTTCATACACTATTGTCATAGAAATGTATAATATATGTAGAACTAAAACAAGTAAAAAGTATCGACAAGAGTAGTAACTCAACAACATTAGTGTACATCCAACAACTAAGAGGTTTTGAATTCGAATCTTTCACCCTCAATTATAGTAATTTAAAAAAATAAAAGATAAGCAAAAAGTCAAAAGAAGATTGTAAGACTTAGTAACCAGAAGGTTACGAGTTCGAATCCTCTTGCTCACTTTTATCATTGAATAAAAAAACAAGCATAAAAAAAAACTCTTTTTTTTTGGCAAACACCATTATAGGTGTTAAATGACCGAATGCAAGAGCACTTAGCGAACACACCTTGATCACTCATAGAGTGCTCGATATAACAAACAACAACACTCCGAAAAGAGAAAATGGAGTAAGAAAGGAGATCAGATTTTATATGTTTTTTTTAGCTTTAAAATTGATTTTTTTAGAGATTTGTTTGTTAATATAATTAAATTTGTGATCACCTCCCAATATTTAGATATGATCAATTTCGAGTAAGTTTGGATTTTAAATATTATTTTATTGACAAGATACATTAAATTTGATATGTATTACGAGAGATGTTGAGGAGCCGGATGTGGGTTGCTCTAGTGTCCCATCCCATCTATTGAGAATTTGCAGAATTTGAGAAAGTTCAAAGCCTACACAAATGATGAGGCGTTCGCCTTGACTTCTCTCTTTGCGAAAATGCGAGATTGAATTTAACAATAATGAGCAACAGTGTAGGTACAACGGTATGGATGAGAACCTCTTCTTCTTTCTTTATCTATTCTCTCTTTTCGGTAGTGAATAAGGACAAATACAGTCAACAATGTGCTAGAAAGTAAAGAGATAAGAGAAGAGATAGAGAGTTGAAACAAGGTATAAAGTGGTTCAGCTAAAATCGGCCAATCCAGCAAGATTCAAATAGATTTACTAGCTAGGGAGCTTTAAGAGTACAAGTGAAAGTTTCTTGGACCTCATCTACAATCTTAATTCTAGAAACTGCTACTCTAAAGATACCTTTGATATCTTTAATACTACTGCTCATAATTTATCCAGCTTATATAGAAGTTGTTACAATAAATTTATAACTAACTTTCTGTTACGGATCCAACTACAGTATTATTAGTAGGGTATTAGTAAAACTGTTTTACTTGATTCAACTCATGGAACACCGTGTTACAACTGATCTTGATTCACACCATTATTCTTTGAGAAGTCGAGTTTTTCGAGAAATTATTCTCTATTTAATTTTTTTTCATTTAAAAAAAAAGATTCAATTCAATATAATATATATTTTTTTTTGATAAAATGACAAATAGTTAACTTTGATCCATTTTAAAACCATAATTAAATTTTAATGATATTTATTAATTTTCAAATAGATTTTAGATTTGGTAAGAAAATATTCATACTTTTATATATACATATATATGTATTAAAAAAATGAAATAAATATAAATAGGTGGGAAAACGGAGATGAAGAATATATTTCCGTCTTCATCCCTATTTAGCTCGCGGAATTTTCTCTCTTTTACTTCGCCATTTCCCTCCTAAATAGAGATTCACCGCTCCTTAGGAGCAAGCCTCACCACCGTGAAAAAATGTACATCTATGCCTCTCATATACTTATTAAAGGTTAATAATTCACATTCTTAGAGCATTAAATAGTACTTCCTCTCATAATCCTCCTTCATACTAGAAAAAAAAATGTTCAATATATTTGATTGAACTTCAAGATTAAAAAAAAAAAAAAACCATAGGTAGGACTTGATAATGTACATTTAAAATGGCAATGAATAATAATTGATAATGTATAATGTTCCGATGTAAAAAGAAAAACAGGATTCCTACGTAATAATTAAATATGACTCAAAAAAATACATTCGAGTATGTATGCACAAATATGTATTCTTTCAATGAGTATGAAAATTCACCACCATATTAGTATAATTATTATGTGGTATATGTTATAACTTGAATATTACTCATTTTTACTTATAAAAAAAAAAATTTTAAATCAACTACATTTCGTAGCTCAATTGATTATCATGTTATACATGATGTTATTAGAATACTATTTCTTTTCGCTACTACTTTTTTACTTGATATAAGATCTTAATAATTATTATTATTATTTAGGAAATTGCAACGGATTGTCTAATTTAACAAAATAATTACAAATCTAGTTAAATTTGAAAATATTTACAAATCTAGTCAAATATACAATATTTATTTACGATATTAATACAATATTTTGTATTATTAATACAGTATTATGTATTAATTATACCGTATAATTATAATATGATAGGACTATGATTGCTAAATTTTTTTGCCTAGTTTTGTAAATATTTTTTCAATTTGACCTACTCTTAAAAATACCCCTTATTATTTAACTTATACTCAATTAATTGTCTTTGTTTGCAGTCGAAACAAATCAAAAATTGAACCAAAATATCGACGGTATAAATCGATTGGAAACCGGATAAAAATGAGTTGGAGCAATTTTTTTGTTTTTTCTTTAATCGTATTAAAAATATGGTCAATTCTGTGAGATACTAATGATTTCATATTTCAAAAATAGAATCAAGTTGTTTATTATTATTTATTATTTTTTATTCAGGACTGTTTTGACTATTTGAAAGGAGTAATATTTGCATGCTGCCCGGACAGCATGCAGCCACCTGTGTGATGAAAAAAAATCTAACGGACCAAATTTCGCTACATAGGTGACTGCATGCTGCCTGAGTAGCATGCAAATATTTCTGATTTGAAAATGGAGGATTTTTAATTTTGAATCAAACCATGCCTGAGATTTTATTTTTGGTTTAAAGTATTATTTAATTATTCAAAGCAAAACTTGTGAAAATGAAAATTTTTCATAAATTGAGATTTTTTTTAAAACATCGAACCAATTGAATGAATTAAATAATCATCCCCAATAAATTACAAGAATGGAGATATCGAGACACAAAAAGAGATTAACGGGTCAAATGACCACTCTTTACGAAAATTACTATTAGAAGTATAAGCAACTAAATTATAGATAATTTTTCTTCAAAAAAAAAAAAAAAACTAAATTATAGATAATTTAAGAAGGTAAAAATATCTCACCCCACTTTATTTTCGTTTTAGCAATCCAACTAAAGACAAAAAAAATAGTAGTTACTCAATAATTTTCATGAATTTATTATTATTTTTTTAAACCATTTTCATGAATTTATTCATTAAATATAGTTACAGTAAATAATTGTATTTCTCTCTATAAATTCATTAGTTTTAGGTATAGTTTCTATCTGGTTTTTAATAAAATATTTTTACTTTAATATTTTAATAATATTCAATTTTAATCCTTTAGATAATAAAATCCTTAGTTCAATAATCCTTAGTTTAATAATATTCAATTTTATTTACAACAAGTTACGAATTGTTGAGTTTGGCATAGCGGCAATAAAAATTCTTGATGTGGCCGTAACATGGGTTTGATTCCTTGTTATAGGCCCTACATCAAAGAAGGTGGCATTAAAGATTTTTCACGACGAATCATTTGACATTAAAAATATTTATCATTGAAAACATCTGATTGATCGTGAAGGAGATTGATACAGTTACATTTCGTAAAAATGGTAATACAATTCATATGAGGTGTAGATTTAATGTTTTGAAAATAAGTCATGCCCCCACTTCAATTCGTGGATATACATAGATTTATATATTATGTGTATGTGTATGTAAAATAAATTAATCAAATATATTTTTACCATATTTGTAAGGCTATTAAAAAAAGCATACTCCTAAGGAAATATATATTAATAAAATAGATAATTTAGATTGAAATATAGTATCATACATATATTCGTACATATTTACAAGCTGTGGGTTAAATTTTAGAAATGAAAAAAGGAAATAATACAACTGAAAACCTAACTCAACTCAACTAAAAAATATATAGTTAATTTGGATTGGATTCCTTTAGGCGGTGTTTGTTTGTCATATTTAAGGAGGATTTAGATTGAGGATTTACTAACTCCTCATTAAAAAAACTACATCCAAATGAGTTTTTGTAACTACTCAATATAACTCCACATTTTTACTATTAAAAATAACTCATCATTTCTAATCATTTCATTTATGACTACCTCAATATAACTCCTCATTTCTACAAAACCACTCAGTTCTAATCAATCAAAACAACTCCTTTTTAACCACTCATTTTTAATCACTCATTTTTAATCATTCTTTTTTTAACTACTCAAAATAACTACTCATTTTAAATTTGCATCTAAAGAAGATTTTCACTTTAACACTTCTATTAAAAAAAAAAAAAAAAAAAAAAAAAAACATCCAAGCGATTTTTGTCTACAAATCTCAATTTTTAACTACTCAAAATAACTCTTCAAACTAACTCCTCATCAAAACCCCATCCAAACACCTCCTTAGTACATAAATTTTGATGGGTGGACTCATTGACCAACCAAAAAATTTGAATTGATTTAAAAAATTACTCTAACCTAATATGTATATGAGCAATACTTACATACCCTTAGGTAAGTATTTTGGAAATACTTACCACCATTTTGGACCACATCTTTTTATTTTTTTAAAAAAATTAACTTTGATTGATGGAGAGAGAAATGCTAAAGTATAAAGTTTTAAAAAAAGTAATAAAAAGATGTGGTCCATTTTTTGACATATAGTGGTAATTATTTTCAATATAATTACGTGCCCTTAGGTTTATTTTGTTCTGTGTATACCCAAATCTAAACATGCCTTAAAATGTAGGAGTGTACATAGGTTGGGTACCGAATCCAAATTTTTGGGTTGGTCACTTTTCCAACCTAGCTCAACTCAACTCAATTAAAGAGACAACTCAACCTTTTATATTTTCGGGTTGGGTTGGTTTAGGTCATCGAGTTCATATGTATTGTAAATATAAATATTTTTTTTTATCAAATTAGTCATACCCTATACATAAACAAAATACAATCTCCACTCATTATCATATTTAGTTGATGAAATGAATATAAATATTAAATATGCAAAATATTCAATCAAAAGTCACATACTATTAGTCCTACTATACCATCGTGGTTCATATAAAAGATCTCAACTATATATCATACAACAAATAGATAATTAAAACAAAAAATAGATGATGTAATTAGACTTCCTTAAATTAATTGATAATTAAAAACAACAAAAATAACATAATTTTAGTATATATTTTTATCACGATATATAGATTATAAAAACTTTTAAAAAAATATTATAAAATACAAAGTCTAACAATAATAATTAATTAAAATAAATATACATATAATTTAAATAATTAAATAACATAATAATTATGTTATAGGTAAAAAAAATATTTTTTAAATTAAATAATAAATTTGAGTCGATCTAAGTTGGATTAATTTTAGGTCAACACTTGACCCAATTCCACTCATAAAAATTTCATAATTTTAAATTCAACTCGTTAAACTAAGTTGGAGTGATTTAGATTGCTGGGATTGCTGTTTGACGCCCTTGTTAAAATGTACACACCTCAAGGTTTGACCACACTGGGTTTTTTTCTGCCATTTTTTCATAAAATAAATAAAAAGAATAAAATGGAAACAAACAAAAACAGATGGTTATGGGAAAAATGGCATATTGTTAGTTATTTAATGCTCGTCTTGGACTCCTGGGATACACTGCAAGTCAACTCGCCAGATTGAGATTGAATTTTGGTCAATTAATTAAATTAATATAATGTACAGCTAAAATTAATAATTTGGTAATTGGTTCGGAATTTCAGGGTGAAAACAAAACTTAATCAACGTATAGATTTGTCTAAAAATTATTAATTTTTGGTTTGGATTTTTAGAGTAGGAAAAAAACGTAATTAACGAATACATTTTTTTTGTTAATATTAATATAATACATAGCTTCAAAATGAAAAATTACTAATTTGGTAATTGGTTTGGAATTTCAGAATCGAAAACAAAACCTAATTAACGAATATATATTTTTTAATTTTTTGTTAGTATAACTTACATTTTTAAAATATAATTGCAAATTTGGTATTTAGTATTTGGTTTGGAAATTGAGAGTTGAACACAAAATTTAATTTATATATATAGAGAGAGATTATTTTTTTATTTTTTTTTAATTTTATTTTAATAGAACATAAACAGCTTCAAAATGTAAATTTAATAATCTGGTAATTGGTTTGGAATTTAAGGCTTCATGCTTTTACCAAAAAAAAAAAAAAGCACCTTTCTCGGACGGTATAAAAAGAAATTTATAAAAAATCAACAATATGCCATTTAGCTTTTGAAATTTGAAAATTAACTTGTTTTCTACCTATTTTTCTACTTATTGTCTTTCTTAAAAAAACATTTGAATCGTAAATTAATTGCAAAAGTATAACGAGATTCTTTTTTTTTTACATTTGTTTAGTTAAAAAAAAAGTTTTCTTCTATTTTTTTCTTCCAATTTTCTATAATAGTTCTTCTTCTTTCTAGATGATAACATGTCATGTGATAATGCAATAATTTATTATTATTATGATTGGTTTTTAAAT